>JANAVB010032819.1:4007555-4092555 GCA_029216955.1 Iris pallida | reverse complement strand
TGTTGATAACTGGTAGATCATAATACGACAGGGCATTTAAGCTATGGTATTGGCTAAGCTAGTGACTGTGGTGTTCCAATACTAGTTAGGTCTTAATAATTTTTTTTACATAACTAGGGTAATATTTATCGAAAACCAATCTCGGGATGGGTGTCTACCATAGTAATGGTAAATGATGGTCCTTACCTTTGTCTATTCATCTCATGTCTAAACTGTGGGCTTTGGTCGAAGAAAGGTTGGGTTAAGGCTTAAGGGTTGCTAGTTAAAGCTAGCTTCAAGCAAATAATTGGAGACTCACAACAATTGGTTTCTTGAGAATAGACAGTCTCCTAGGTTGGCATTTTGTCTAAGGGTGAAACCCTAACCATTCTCAATTTCAGATGGCTAGAAGGTTCCAATAGTAGTTTGAGGGTCGAGAGGAGAATGAGTGACTCAAGGCATGGTTCTAGTCATATGGCTGGCCGATGGTAGCTACACTTGCGTATACAACTATCATAGCCATGGGGAATACGCTGTATCTATCTATCAAATACGAACATTTGTCTTTCCAATTAGTGAAAGACAAAAACAATAAGGAGTTCAAGAAAGATGTCATCGAATACAATTACGTGATTCAAGGGCGAATGTATAATTCAAGAGGAATTGTTAATACAGCCGCGGATGAGATCCTGGATACCTCTACATCTCAATCCACGTAGGGTAATTAAATAAAGTGCGAACCAAATGCGTCATGGTTGATCAGACCATAATATACTGATTCTGATTAGACAATATGTTAGCAGGCATCCCCAATAAATATGTCTTGAATCAAGCTCAATAAAAGAGCAAGCTTGCAAAAACTAAGCTGTAATAGCAGCATTGGTCAAGATAGTCAAAATACAAATATGCGAGATTTTTGAAAAGAGATACAAGTAGTTCGAGTTTTGAGAGAATTAAAACCTTACATGGTGTCATTGCTTATATAGGCATCCTACTATCTTCTATCCATAAGGCCTTATTCGACTAAGGGGTTATGGAACTCTAAATCCTATATTCTAGGTAAACCTATTAGTGTCAGTCAATTACCTCGTCAATAGATCACAAGGACCACGGAATGCTAGGTTGGGAGACATGCTACCCAACTTACAGAGCTTCCACTAGTATTGGCTTTGGATCTTATAGGGCATACAGGGTATTTTCCTTTTCTCTATAGTATCCTAGACATGTAATCACGTCTGAAGTCACTTTACCGAGAATTATGCCTCGCCCGTATACTCTGGCGGTGGTAAACCCTTGGTTCCGTGATTCAGATGTGATATGCTATCAGGTACTCTACCTTATATTGATACAAGGGCCTAAAAAGGTCAACGAAGATATAGTTTTTGCAACGTTCCATAACCTACGATTTTTTGAAATAATTTTAATTCTATGGGTCGTGCCTCGCCAGTGCGCTGCTGGCTGGCCATCGCAGTCGTTAAAATTACTCTAATTATACTCCTAAGAACTTCAAGAAGCTGCTAGAGATTCAAACTAGTTGACTATGATAGGAAGCGTAAACGTCTGTCTACTCAATCCTCAAAGTAAAAGATTGATCGGGAAGAAAATAACCGAGGGCAAGGAGAAACAGAACATCCTAATATTTATTTCATATATATTTCAAATAGTTGAGAAAAAAACTTTGAATCAATTCTAACTTGAGATTCGTATATGAATAACAAAATCAGGAATTATAAACTAATTCCTTACAGCAAATATGATTTAAAATAGGCAATTCTAGCTTGATATAAGATTTATATCTAAATAGAGCAAAAGAAAAATTGAACAGTTTATCAAGATTAATGCCTTAATTCTTTGAAAGTCTAACTTGCCAAGTGAATAGTAGATCCACATTGGATCATAACGTCACATCAAAAGTAATAGTGTATCTATAAATATCTAGCAACCTATCTGAATTCAATAATTACTTATCTAAATTGTATGGCCTATCTGACAACCTTAACTACCCAACGGTCAATTTGAACAAGGGACTCCTAGTCCTAGTCATTCTTTTAAATCAATTCAATCCTAATTGTGAATGAGCATTTTCTAGTCGCAGGCTCGCAATGGTACGACTAACTTAAGTACCATCACGAGTTCGTAACCTTTAGCAAAAACTGGCCTGTATGGGCCACCACAAAAACTTGTCACGACCCGTACCCGCTTTTCGGATACGAGACGTGTCCAAGCTAGCCTACGCCGCAGAGTCGACGGTAGAACGCTGTCAAGCCCGCAAGAAATAAATGCTCAAAATAAACTTTATTGCTCATTTACATTTCTAAATTTATTACAACATTTACAATATTCAAAATTAAAAAAATATAAAGTTCTCACAATTAATAAAAATGATACAACTGCTATCTATTTCTAGGTTTGGCCTGCCAATACACCCGCATCTCCCAATGCTAAAGAAGCCACGACTAACCTGAAAAATGTTGGTTTCCAGTCAGGAATGGAACGAGTACAATCTCACAACAGAATCAATAAATGACGAAATCCATAAATCTGTAATAATACTGAGATACATGATAAGGGATAAACAGGAATCATGGTAGAAATCATGCGAGTAAAAGCAGGAAGACATGGTACACAAGACAAGTAATGACAAGACACTGTAATACAGCAAGACTATACCTAACAAGTGATTTGAAATACCCTTTCGACATGTAAACGGCTACGGGATAAATCTGACACCCCGCACGTGAGTTGTGCGACTGCTATCAGGCAAGAATAGATATTTTTGGGATATTTCAGGGTACGTTTACATGTCTACTAATGTACTTCCCCGCCCGGCTAGTACCCATGGATTCAAACAAGTCACGAACACGAAAATATATTGGTCACGAACAACATGCAAGAATCCATAACTATTATCTCGTGTGACAAGCGTGTCAAGAACCAACATGATATCAATATAAAACAATATTAAATATAAGAAGTATAGAGATAATCAAATATGAAAACTATCAGAGATGTACTCGCCTGAGGTCCTGTGCTGGTAAAACCGATAATACAATACCACTCAATGAGCCACAACAGTCAACACATGCAAAAGTCTTCAGATGCTGAAATAAACATTACCAACGTTCTCAAAATAGTCAAATTAGCTAGGATTGTCTGTCCTTAAGTCCAATTCTGGACACAGAAGCAAAACAGTAATTTTGGGTCAAAACGGTATCCGCCGTTGGACCCGCTTTGCACCGAAAAGCGTGCCAGAGTCAACAATCTCTAAAGTCGTCAAACTATATGTCTACGAATTCATTTTGATGATACGAACCCAACCGTATGTCCAAAGTTGGATTCCGGCGGGCCGTGCACAAAATCGCCCGTTGAATCAGACCGTAGGCCCGCAAAATGGCGATCCGATCAACTGTCTCAGAATTGGACCAAACTTGGCATACAGGACCAAAACAATGATACTGTCCTGTTGGCGCAAGTTTCGTCTCGATCTGACGAACGTGCACAAAGTAATTGGAAAATTTGCACAGAGGTCGATACGGAGAATTTTGACGAATTCGCATCAAATTCGTCGCACACATGCAACCAATTTAAATTTCGTCAAAGCCCACACGTCCATGAAGCCGATACACACCTATCGATGCTTTCTACATACTTTACGAATATAGAGTCTATAAAAGGTGTTGTAATTCTATATATGTTGTCTAAAATGTTCTTCAAATAGATTTCTGAATAGGTCAATGGATTGGCAGGAATTTTCCTTCCAACTTGGGTGTTTGGACTGCTACATGTCCTATTTTTGGACATGTTTTCGCCAATCTTTGATTCGATTTTACGAGCGATCGAAGGCATCTATGTACGAAGTAAAAGAATAGGCTTAGAGGGGGTCATGTCGGGATCGTACCTGAAGAATCGGTTCGTCAAATGGATGAGCGTGTACGACGTAACCTCGACGCGAAGTCGCCTCCCTCGGCTGCGATTGCTGCTGTCACAGTCCTAGCGGTTTGTACGTGCGCGTGCTCCAGCACGGCCGTAGTGGCTTGGCCGACCGCCGGCGACATACGGCGGCGCGCGCAGGGGAGGGCGCGCGTGGGCGTGGGTAGAGCTAGGGTTTTAATGTTTTGGTCGTCGTCGTTGTTTTATCGGTCGGGGGCTTAGCGCTCGGCTGTGGGGGATTAGTGGGCTCGGGTTTGGTTCACACGGCTTGGGCTATGCGGGCTCGTGCTGTTTTGTTCCTTTGCATTAGCTCTTATATGCAACTAATTTGCATATATATATATATTTATATATATGTATACATATATGTATATACATACAAATATATATTTATATATATACACATACACACATATATAATATATTTGTATATACACATTTATATGTATATACTTATATAACTCTCTCTATATATACTTTATTTTATAATTAATAATTAGAGTATATATTTAAAATTATTTAATTGGCATCCGTATATCTTATATATTCATATATATAAATATACTTATATAGTAATCTCTATAAATCTAAACAAAACCTCAATATTATCTATTTCTAATGTAGGACCCATTCATGTAAATATGAATATATATTATAACATTTATCTGACAAAATAATATAACCAATAAAATAATATTAAATAACAATCCCAATAAAAAAAAAATAATAATAATAATAATAACAAAATTTAAGAAAATAATAATGGTATATATACCATTAGGCACAGTCTAATAATCCCAAAAATGTACAAGGACCTATTTATATACAATATCATTGAATATCAACTAATAATGATATTTATAATATTTATTTAAGAATACTTAGAAAATACTCATTAGATCATTAAAACGGAATACGCCACCATCCTACCAAAATACATCAACACGAATGTCATTGGACGTCCCGCATGACTACATGGGCTTGGGCTTGGTACGGGTCCAGTCCGGGCTGGTTTGGTACAATCGAGTCTCCTAAACATCAAATAATATTAATAATGAATAATTAAACTATTTATAATGGTCATGTCACAACTTAGCCTGATTTTCCTAGTTAGGACATCACTATGGCTCGACCTTCCCTACCAGGGCTAATACACTAGTCAAAGCACGCCACTGCACTATCTGTGCCACGATTTCTAGTCACCCTGTACTCAAATTCCTAACAATGACTAAAATCATCTACGGTAATAATAAACTAAATAATTATTTATAAAATCTAAAAATCACCATTTAAATAAAATAAATAATAATAAAGTATTTTAAAATTTTTGGGAAGGGAAGCTACAGCCTTAATCTTTAACTCTTGAGCGTCGACTACGTGTTGACAGATCCTGAGCCTTTGATTCCAGAGGATAAAAATGCTCGAAGGGTTGCTGAAGCCACAACTTTGCAATCGAAGTGGAGGATAGATAACAAATACAAATTATTGATCTTGAACAATATGGAGGACTCTCTGGCGGAGTCATACAGTAGGACGGTCAATGCAAAGGATGTCTGGAAGTCTGTATAAAATCTCTACAAGGCAGATGAGAATAGAAACAAGATCCACATGACTGAAAAAGTCTGGAGGATGCGGTTTGAGGACGACAAAACCATGTTGCCTCAAGTCAAGGAGTTCTTCAAGTTACGTCAGAAGCTGACGGATGACGGCATGCCCTTGGTCGATGCTTTTGTTGTCGGGGGTATTATCGCCAAGCTCCCACCTAGGTGGAGCAACTTCTTCGCGAATATGCACCACAAGAAGATGGAAGTAGATCTGGGACACCTTTTGTACTGGATACATGTTGAAGACGAGTTGAGGGCTTAACTCAAAGTGGACGCCCAAGCAGATGGCTAAGGCGAACATGGTAAAAGGAGAAAATTCTAAAGGGAAGCAGAAGGCACTCTACCAAAAGAAGAAAGACGTTCACCATCTGAAGGTGAAGTCGGCTCAATTCAAGCCCAAGTCCAAAGATCCTGGGACTTGTTTCAACTGTGGCAAGAAAGGTCACTGGAAGAGCGACTGTAAAGAAAAACCAAAATAAAAGGAGCAACGTGAGGCTAACTTTGTTGCTATGATTGTGCAGGTTGACTCAGCTGGGGTTGACACGGACTGGTGGATAGACACTGGGGCCTTATGTCATGTTTGCTAAAAGAAGAAGTGGTTCACCACGTACCAACCTGTTTCTGAGAAGGTTATGGTGGCGAACCAAACACAAGCTGAAGTGCTTGGGATCGGGACGGTGGTACTGCAACTGGCTTTAGGGAAGTCCCTGACGCTGGAAAATATGAAGCACGTACCGGCCATAGACAAGAACCTGGTCTCGAAAAGTCTGCTCTGCAATGCAGGCTTAAGGATGGACATCAACGCTGGTCAAGTCATTATGTCTTATAAAGGAACATACTTCGGAAAAGCTTTCTGTATCGAAGGGATGTTTAAACTTCAACTTGTAACTCCTATAGAGAAAGTTAATGCAGTTTCTTCTTCTGGTTATTCTCTTAAGTTGTGGCATAATAGACTAGGACATGTTCATCATAAAAGAATAAACAAGATATCTAGTCTAGGGTTTATCTCCAAATATGGGGGTAAGGAGTTGAAAAAGTGTGAGGTCTGTGCATATACGAAGATCACAAGAAAACCGTTCAAGCGGGTAAATCGAAGTACAAATCTTCTAGAGTTGGTGCACTCAGATATCTGTGACTTCAAACAATTCTCCACAAAGACCGGGATGAAGTATTTTATTACTTTCATCGACGACTTCTCATACGCATTCGTTTATCTGCTCAAGTCTAAAGATGAAGCATTTGAGAAGTTTAAGGAATTCAAGGATAAAGCCGAACGTCAAATCGGACAACAACTCAAGAGACTCAGAAGTGATCGAGGTAGCGAGTATATGTCTCATGAATTCATATCGTTCTGCAGAGCATGGAATTATCAACGAGACAACTGCTCCGTACTCCCCTCAATCAAATGGTGTTGTAGAAAGGAAGAACAGAATGTTAACAGAGATGATGAACTCAATGATGTTGACTGCGGGACTTCCAAATTGCTTCTGGGGTAAAACAGTGCTTACGGCTACGTTCAAATTGAACAGAGTGCCACATGCAACTTCAGAAGTCACTCCTCATGAACTCTGGTTCAAGGTCAGATCCAACTTGATTCAAGTGCGGAGGTGTCTGGCGTACGTAAAGCTTCCAGATTTGATGATTCAGAAGCTGGAAACGAGGACTACAAAGACTATTGTTTGCCATTAAATATCAAGAACAAAAATTACAGAGGAATTGAACTTGATTGCAAACTCGCTTGTACAAGAGAAAGCCTAGAAATAAATCCTAGGAAACAATCTAAGTACAATTGTTTAATTTTGATTTTGGGGGTGACGATAGAGGCTCGAAAAAGTGTAGCAACTCTGCCTTACTTCTTGGACTATCTGACACGATTTTTGCTCTTGAAGAAATTGCCCTTCGTAGGTTTTCAGCCTTTTGTATGGGTATAGTACCCTGCTATTTATAATAATAGATATCTTGAGCCGCATAGATGGCCACGTGACCATGTGACCACAACAGCACAAAAAGACCCGCTCTTTGGCCGCCAGCTGGTGACTTGTTGAGATTTTGTTGCAACAAATCTGGGTGGTTGAGACTTGGTCAGCTTGCCACGTGTTCTATCGCATGATAGGATCAGTCTGCTTGAGTCATTTTGAGCCGCATAGGCCTTTCAGTGTTCGGCCATGCTGGGCCGCATAAGACTCATGCGGCTTGAGTCACAGTCTCCCTTAATCCGCACGTAGCTTGAGGACTTTTGAGTCGCATAGATTCTGTATTCTGGGCCGTATAAGGCACATGCGGCTTAGGTTGCAATCACCCTTGGTCACATGAAGCGCATGGATTGAGCCACATAAGGTTCATGCGGCTCGGGTCACAGTCCTTCTAGCCGCATGACTATGTCCAGTCTGATGACATGATATTTTGTTTGATCATGTCTTATCTTCTTTTTGTCAGAGTGTCAGAGCTGTCAGTTTTGTCATTTTTGACAGAGTTTGTCAGTTTTATCAGAAGGGTTGATCAGCTTGGCCGCATACGTAACTATTCTTTCTGCGGCTCAAATCAGTCTGGTAAAGATGGGCCGCAGGGGGCATGCCGAGTCTGTCATGCGGCTCTTCTTTATGCGGACCAATTTGTCCCAAAGTACTCATGCGGTTTGTTGTGATCCCCATGAATCCCATATTTTCTATGCTTCTACAAGACCCACTTCAAAGTTTTTAAATTACAAATTTGGAATACTTTGAATAAGAAGCATGGAAATATGTCAAGCCGTAGGAAATCTTCGAGTCAGGAGAGACGTTGTGCCGCAGGGTCATTTTGAGCCGCATGGATATTTTTAAGTCGCAGGTAGATCTTGTGCCGCAGGAAGATCTTGTCTGCCAGCTATCACTGCTGCATTTAATGCCTTGATTTGGTTTTGGATTTTGGACTCTTTTTTCGAGATAAAGCTGACGGTTACTAAGGATAAAATCTCCAAACGTCATCATTATCTTTAATGGACTCGAGAATCGAAACGGCGCTCCTTTAAAAACCTTATAAATATGGGTCATTCGGAGATAAAAAAAATTTCCTTCACCTTCTTCTCCTTCGTCTTCATTGTCCCTGTCATCCTTTCTGCCCCAGTTAGCCACGGCTCCAAAAGCTTCCAAGTCGACTGATGCTGCGGCCAAAGGGAAGGGACTCGCCTCTCCGTCGAGAGCTGCGGACTCTCCTTCCATTCATCCTAACGTGCAACCCCCTATCAAGGATAAGGACGGTGGGAAGACGACGACTTTAATTTTTGAATGTCCATATCGTATGCCCTATCTTATTGTACCGCATGTGGTCTGTATGATAAGGCCGCATAGGCTGAGCCGCATAAGCGTTATTAACCCGCATGGGTGCCTCATGACTGGACCGCATGAGCGCTACATAATTGACCCTGTCCAAGCCGCATAAGTATTTCATAACTCAACCGCATAAGTGATTCCTTGATCGATCCGCATAAGTGCCTCCTGACTGAGCCGTATAAGTGCCTCCTGACTGAGCCGTATGAGCACTGTATAACTTGGACCGCATAAATGCCTCATGATTGGCTGCATGAGCACTGCATAACAGAACTGTATAAATGCCTCATGATTGAGCTGTATGAGTGCTGTCTAACGGGACTATATGATTGAGCCGCATGCATCTCATGTTCTTAAGCCGTATGCCCATCCCTCATAGCTAGGCCACATAGGTTCTGTTTGGCTAGGCCACATAGCTAAAGAATGAACTTTGTTTTCTTCTAACTACATTTCTGCTTTGACCTTTGCAGTGACCTTGCCCACAGCTCCATCGGGAAAACTCTTGATAGGATATACCCAATCTGCGTTGGGTGTGAAATTTGACCAGATAGTCGAACGTATGTCATCTCAGATTACCCGAAGTCAACCTGAAGACAGGTTAAGGGAGATCAGGAACCAATCATTCTTTTACTTACTCAGCATGATGAATTCTGGAAAACTGGAAGATACTCATCTGAAGCCTGCGTTCTTATTCGGAGATGCTATAGCTGTCTCAAACCCCCGCATACTGGAGCTATCTGAGAGCTGGAATTTTATTTCCAACGGGATAGCGATTCACCTTCCTCAGATGGAACGCCATTTCTCCATGTCAAGTTTTAACATGGTGCCTATCGAGAGGCGAATGACGGATCCATAACTCAGGACCGGCAGGCAGTCTTCGTAGGCAATATCCATTATAATAGATGAGTACGGTCGACGGTTGCGACCATGGAGTCAGTCAATTGTTCTGTCGTCAAACTAGCCCCCGGTAGTTTTATAAATGAGCTGAGACCTAATAACAGGTTCTCTGAAGCCGACACCTTCCTGAACCAGATTGCTCGCAAAGGATCATATCCCACGGGTAGACTGTCGCTGCCGAATTGGATGTATTGTTCTCCTCTGTGGGTCAACTTGACACTCTGGATTCTGTTGTGGTATGAGAATACTTTACGTCAGCTCGGCCTCTACTATGCCATAAGGGGCACCTGCTATGGTCTTCCTATAAACACAAGGCTGTTCAAAGCACTCCTCGAGATGTACAACCGTCGTACGAGGACCTTTTTTACACCTGCTGGGGAGATGGGGCTTGCTCTTTATGAAATGCATGAAATCTCCAAGTTACCCTGGGGAGACGAGGCTTATGAGGAGTATACTCCTACGGATGAGGAGTTTGAGGTTTTAGAGCAGCGGTTCCCTGGGTTCCTTGCCGTTTACCGGGAAGTGTTATATCATCATAGCACTTGTCAGCAAATATCGAAGAAAAAGGATGAAATCTCTGAGGTAACCCTTCCCCATACCAAGGCTTGGATCAGTTACCTGTTCGACCTTGGGGCCTCAGGACGGGTTGTCCTTCGGAGCCCTCAGACTCAAGCATGGGTGGATGCTCAGGTACAAAGTGCCAAGAGGACCAAAGCTTCTGGTGATAGATTCGGAAGCCAATCCGACACATTCATCTACTTGTATCAAGATACCCAACTCTTTTCTGATTGGCTGGGTTCCTGATGATATGGCTGAGGACCTGTGTTGTCTCGGGGGGCTCTGGTTCTATTGAGAGAATCAACCGCAACCTGATCCTCCCTGCTATCAAATTAGTCTTCGGAGGCAGGCTAGTTCTACTCCCAGCCATGGTGTACAGCATCTATCGGGGCCTTCGTATCATTATGGCCAGAACCATAGCTCGTGATGTTACAAAGGATTTCAACCGAATCGAGTTGTCCTACCACTATCTAATGGGGTGGCTGCTAATGCACTGCCCCTCTCTGATGCGACCTGTCCCTGAGGGGAATACGACGGTCAATGATGCGTTCATCTATCATTACCATGATATGCCTTGGTCCTGTTCAACCATGCTCGACTGCCGCATTATTCTCGCTCGGGTGGACAGCTATTCCTTTTTTGCGTTGGTCCTACCTTTCACCGATGAGGAAATAGGGCATCTTTATCCTGATGGCGGTGTTGTGCCCCAGATCCTATCCGAGAAGATGTTTCGCTGGTTGCAGAATATCCGTCCTGCACATCTGGTGTACCGCAACCGTAATATTATTTTCTTGGAACCTTACTTACCCAGCTGATACCCGCGACAATTTGGGTACTGCCAGTTGTTTTTGGACAACTCGAGTCCCTGCTTAGGTTATGAGGACAGCGTCCTGGATGGCATCCGGGCTTGGCATTACTACAATATCGTCCTTACCCGAACCAACTTTTCTTTACCTGATACCGGGGGCTCAGTGCGTATTCGCACATGGCGGCCCTCCACCATGTCTCCGTGAATGGGCCTTCCACGACTTCGATGTAAGTACCAGTTTCATAACCGGTACTAAGTTGGCGGAGAAACACGAGGAGCCCAAAAAGAGGAACAGGGCAGGGAAGGCGAAGGCCGTTGAAGTGTCTGACTCCGATTCTACTGATACAGAAGAGGCGGATGAGTACAACGGTCTGTTACTCCCTGTAAGTACTTCGGTGACGCGCTTGCCTTCTCCTGTGCCGAGTCCTCCATATAAACGAAGTAAGCGTGGACTCTCTGTTGCTGACAGGCCTTGTTCCCAGAAACGGGTTGCGTTTAGGAATCGAGGGTCTGACGTTGCGGCAGAAGGTAGTGACGTCGAAACCCTTCCAGAGGTAAATTTTATTTTGACTGACCACCATGTTACTTTTAGGATTTTATCTTATTGTTTCCCTCTTTTTTCTTTGTGCAGGCTTTGGAAGACATAAACCCTCCGGATCCCGATGCTGCTTTCGAGATTCCTCCAGTTACGGGCACCCTGGTCGAAGAAGGTGCAAGCCTTATAGAACCAAATATCGAGGCTGCAGGGTCCTAGTTGGTCGCTAGCGACCCAGCTATGTTTTCTTTCGGGTCGACTGGGGCTGGAGTAGTAGATGCAGGTGGTTCAAATATTGCTGTTGAGGAGGATATGGGGGCAATGGGAGAAATTATGACTGTCCAGAGCGAGCCGCGGTCTCCACCGTCCTCCCCTGGTAAGCTATGTCATATTCTTACCAACAATGAGGTTCATTTGCTCTTTCTTCATATCCTTCGAGTTGAGATGATTGTCGATTATTCTGGATCTATAGGCAGTGCTCATTCATTGCCATTGGTGGATATAGCCGCGGAGGAGGAGATAGTAGAAGATGTCGGGGTGGATCTCTTACCAAAGAGAAAAAGTGAACCTTCTCTCCTTCAAATCGAAAAAAACCCTGCTGAGCCGAGTTCAGAGCCGCTTATACCAGAAGTGTTGATAGTAGAGGCGGTGGTTCCTGTACCAGCATCGGTGGATGCAGGGTCGATTGAAGCTGCCTCTTTCCCGAAGATTGAACTCTCCACTCTGCCTAGTCTTCAGCTCCTTCGGGCTGCAGAATGGGAGATTGCTGCTGTACGGGAGTCTCGTCGCTCGAAATTTGTTTACCTTCTGACAGGGTCGTCAAGCTCGGCTATGCCTTCTTCTCACACGCCTTCAGCTTCCTTGGCTGATATTCCTTCGACGCCATCCTCTTTGGAGAATCTAGACAAATCGTCAAGGGATATAGTCGAGAGCTTCTACCGTCATCTAAAATGAGGGGTTGAAGCTACTTCAAGGAGAGGGACTTCATTTGTCGTGGCCCGTCATTGTGCCCAAGGCCAGATTGACCTACTGAAGACGCTTCCGGGTGGAGAAGGGGCGACCGTCCTTCTGGAGCAGAAGCTGGCAGAGGCTGATCAGCGCCTAATCCAGTTGCAAAAACTATGGCAAGTCGACGTGTCTGCTGCAGTGGAGCAGGTGTGTGCTTTTTTTATAATAGTCGTAGAAAAAGTGAAGGCTGTACAGGAGATGACCAATCCCACCTTGCAGAAGGACCTCCATAAGCTGTCTCTTAAATATGACAAGCTGAGCCGAGAGGGAGAGGTTTGCTTGACTCGTGAGGAGACCACCGTTCATGTTATAACCGAAACTAACGAGCATCTTGTCCAGCTCCAGGCCAAGCTGACATCTCTGGAGACTGAGCTCCAAGCCACTCGTCAAGAGAGAGAAAAGATCTGCAAGGAGACTGATGAGGTCACACGAGCCTCTGCCGCTCTAGAGGGTGCACTGAAGAAGTTGACAATTGGCAGGCTCATGCATATCTTGAGGATGCTGAAAAGCTAACCCAGGAAGCTAAATGCCGAGCCAGACTGAGAATCGAGCGCTCAACTGCACAGTTGGAAGACATTCTTGCCAAACTATGCGTTGCTGATGAGTAGTAGCCTTTTATTCCACCTTTTTTTTTGAAATATAATGAATGTAACTGATTTTGAATAAATAGAATACATTCACTCCATTTTTTGCTTATGGTATCTGTGGTGCTTGTACTAGAGGGCCTAATACAGCATTTGTGTTTGATAAAGGATATCCCACCGGGGGACTTTTTGTGGACCTATTGCCCATTTATGCATCTGGAAATACGAGCAAATAGATTTGAATGATATTTTGTGGACCTACTACTCTTTTTATGCACTGATGGTACGAGTAATAGATTAGGATAACTTCTGTGGACCTATTACCCTTTTGTGCACTGGTGGTACGGGTAATAGATTTGAAACAAAACCTAACAAAGGTAATATGGACGTGATAGGTTTTATGGTCTTAACACCATGTCTTTTATCCCAGGTTGGGTACAGGTGTTAAGTCAAGAGACTATCGGTATCATAGGTAATATGGACGTGACACGCAATAATCAGGAATAATCTTTGGTGGACCTATTACTCTTCTGCGCACTGGTTGTACGAGTAATAGATTTTGAGACAAAACCCAACAGAGGTAATATGGACGTGATAGGTTTTGCGATCTTAACACCATTCTTTTATTCCGGGTTGGGTACAGGTGTTAAGTCCAGAGACTATCGGTATCAGAGGTAATATGGATGTGATACATGATAATCAGGACCAGGAAGTTTGTTCAGAGATAACGATAAGCTGGGCAGACACCTGTGTGATAAAGCATTAGAGTGGAAGTTCAGAGGTATCAGCATACATGATTTGCCACTCAGGGAGATACGATGTGAAAAAAATAGAGTGTGAGTTCAGAGGTACTTGGTGTACATAACTCGATGGTATGGGAGATTTGGTGGTTTGAGGAAGTAGCAGCATATCCTTAGACATAGTATTTCTTCAGGAATTTGTCGTTTATGGGCATCATGTGCAAGTCTCCATTCTGCTTCACGAGTCGGTATGCGTCGTTGGAGAATACGGTCTCGATGATGAATGGACCCTCCCACTTGGGCTGGAATTTGTCGGCAGTTTTGTGAGTCATAACCATCGGTCTACGAACGGCCAAGATGAGATCTCCTATTTAGAATGTCCTCTTCTTGACTTTCTTTTTGAAGGCCCGAGAGATGCGTGCTTGATAGAGTTCGATGCTTTATTGAGCTTGCAAGCGCTTCTCGTCTAAAGCTTCTAATTCTTGTAGCCGTCGGCAGTAGTTATCGTCTGATGTCAACCGGTCAGTAAGGGCCATACGAAGTGAGGGGATCTGAGTCTCCAATGGAAGAACTGTCTCGCTTCCGTGCACCAAAGAGAACGGTATATTTTTTGTAGCCGTCCGACTCGTAGTGCGGTACGCCCATAAACATTCGTCTAGCTTTTCATTCCAATCGTGCTTGTTTGAAGACATGAACTTCTTGAGAAGCTTGATTATGGTCTTGTTAAAGGCTTCAGCCATACCATTAGCCGATGGGTTATAGGTCGTTGAAGCCACATTCTGAATCCAATTCTTGTCACAGAATCGATAGAAGGCATGGCTTGCAAACTGCGGACCATTGTCATGAATGATCCTCCATGGCAGTCTAAAACGGTAAATGACATGATGTTTTATGAAACTAATCATGTTTGATGTCTTTACCTCTACCAGCGGAACAGCTTTCGCCCATTTGGAGAAGTAATCGGTGATTGCAAGTATAAACCGGTACCCTTTGGACGACGACGGGGTGATTGGACCAACGATGTCCATTCCCCGGGCTTCAAATGGCCAAGAGGCCACCGTTGGGTGCAAGAATTCGGACGACAGATGTATAAAATCTGTATGGATCTGACAAGCATTACACTTCTTTGTATAGTCGACTGCGTCTGCTACCATCGTAGGCCAGTAGTAACCCATCCGACGGAGACGGTCCTGCAACTTCGGGCCCGGTTGGTGAGCCCCATAAATGCTTTCGTGAGCCTCGCGTAAGGCTTCTTTGGCTTCTGCGTTTGACAGACATCTTAGTAGTAGCCCGTCGTAAGATCGTTGATATAATATTCTTATTTCGGTGTCATAAAAGAATCTGAGATAACGTCTTCTGATTGAAGTTGCTTCTTTCATATTCTCAGGCAGGATTACGTAAACTGCAAAGTCGATGAACGAGAGTCTCCAATCTTGTACGTCATTGGTTATCTGGACGAAGTAACTCATATCCAGTTGAATGTTATTTTTTGGAACAAACCAACTCATGGCCTATCACGTCGACTCCAGCGACGATATCACCTTGTGGCCCTGTTCTTGAAGCACCATCAAAGAACATTCGCCAAACGTAATCATGTGAAGTCAGGTTTGAGTTAACGACTTCGTCTGGGATTTCTTCATAGATTCTGGCTGTTTCTAAGCCTGGATGGGCTGCTAGAAAGTCGGCCAAGGCTTGATCTTTGACAGTCTTATGCGGAACGAAGACCATGTCGTAGGGGAATAACAATATCGCCCATGTGGCTAGACGAGAACTGAGTACGCCAGGCTTGGTCATGAGAACCCTGAGGGGATTAACTCTTGAGACAATGTGGATAGTCTGCCCTGACACATAGTGTCATGTTTTTTGAATGGCGAATACCAAGGTAAGGCATTCCTTCTCCACGGCGGTGCACCTATGCTCCGGCCCTACCATCATTCGGCTGAGATAATAGATGGCTTGTTCGTGCCCTACATTATTGTTCTGTGCTGGCAAGGCACCGAAGGAATGTTCTATCGCCCGTATATAGAGCAGAAAAGGCTTTCTGGCAACCGGGGCTACCAGAACCGGCAGATTCGACAGGTATTCCTTAATGTCATCAAAGGTGCGTTGACATTCTTTATTCCATATGAAAGAGATGCCTTTCTTTATAAGTTGTCTGAAGGGTTGCCATCGCCCTGAGAGGTTAGATATGAACCTCCTGATGTAGGCTAATTTTCCCTGAAGGCCGCAGAGTTCACGGAGGTTCCTCGGTGGACTCATCTCCAGGATTGCCTTTGTCTTATCGGGGTCTATATGAATGCCCCGTGAAGTAATGAAAAAGCCCAAGAACTTTCCATCGGATACACCCAGGAAAGACTTGGTGGGATTCATCTTCAGATTATGCGCTCATATAAGGTCGAACACTGTCCTTAAATCGTGTAAGTGATCATCCTTGGAGCGGCTTCTGATGGCGATGTCGTCAACATAACACTCCACCGTCTTGCATAAGTGATCTCTGAAGATGATGCGCATAGCTAGTTGATACGTAGCACCGACGTTCTTCAGGCCGAAGGGCATGACCGTGTAACAATATATGCTGATCGGTGTTCGGAATGACGTATGCTTCTCATCGTCAGGAGACATTTTGATTTAATTGTATCCTGAAAAGCCATCCATAAAGGACATGCGCTCGAAGCCACACGTATTATCGATTATTATGTCGATGATGGGAAGAGGGAATTCATCCTTAGGGCATGCCGCATTCAGATTGCGGAAGTCGATACAGATTCGGATCTTTCCGTTCTTCTTGACAACAGGTACAATATTAGCTATCCAGTCTGGTTGCTGCTCCTTGCGGATGAAATCGCTAGCTATAAGCTTATTTACTTCTACTTCAATGGAGTTCATGATGTCTATACGCAACCGTCGTTGCTGTTGTTTGACTGGTTTTGCGTCCGAATGAATATTGAGCTTATGAAGTACGATTTTGGGGTTTAGCCCTGGCATGTCTTCATAGCTCCAGGCGAAAATGTCGATATATCCTCTGACGAGTTGCAACAACAACTCCCGTTCGTCGTCCGTCAGGCTTTTACTGACGAAGATTGGCTTTAGAGAGGATTCATCATTGAGGTCAACTTGCATGACCTCATCTTCAGTAGGAGGGTCACGTAGTTCAAAGTGCTTCTCCCATTGTGCGTCCAGTTGTTGGATCCATGGCTCCAATTCAAGAGGTTCGAGTAGATCTTCGTCTTCCTCTTCAATGTCAGCGGATACCATGTTGACAGATAATGTCTGCCTGAATATATCTCCAATGTTGTCATCGAAATCGTATGCAGGTGATTTGGATGAGTGAGAATGCCACTCGCATTCCTTGTCAGAGCTCTCGGGCGTTGTTGCTGGTGTAACATAACCGAGGTCATATTTGGACCTGCCGTAATAATCTCAAGGTTTCCCAGACGGAGTTGACAGCTGCAGAGGCGATCGTCGACCGTTGCCATAATTCAGACCTGGGGTAGCCTCCATGTCGTACCCCTGCTTTTACATGGAGTACTTGGCATAAGGACTATACAGATAGAGCGGTAATCTTCTAGTATCGGGTTCGAGATCAAGCTCTTGTGGCATAAAAGGTTGAGGACCTTCTTTTCGACCGAAGATGATCGTGTGATCCCCTTCTCTTCTGCCTGGGACTAGGAAGTAGGCACCTCTAATTGGCGTAAGCCGGTTTGCGGTATGGACGGTTGTCACCTGTGTGTGCAGGTTAATATCCCGACCGTGCCCCACAGTATTTATCAGATTAAGTTTATTACACTCAGGATAGTTCAATGGCAGCCTCTTATTGATGAAATAAAGAATTTTGTCCACAGGGATTACATCATCAGGAGAGGGACTATCCACCTTTGCAACAAGATACTTCGCAAGTTCTGCCTCCTCTTCAGTTACCTCCTGCATGACCGGGGGTTGGGATGCTGTCTTGGGCAACTTGACCACCAAGGGTTCAGCTTGTGGCATTGACTTTCCTGAGGGTCTCGGATCAACACTTTGTTGCTGGCTCGTCTTAGGAAGACGGATAACCATCGGCTCGGCAGAGGACTTCGTGTCTTCCAATTGCTTTTGACTAGATCTTGGTAATCGGATCACCATCGGCTCCCCAGAGGGCCTCGCATCTTTCGGTCATCTTTGATTGGATTTTGGCAATCAGATCACCATCGGCCCTGTGACGGGTTTGACTCTTGGCTGGACCTTAGAAGTCGGATGACCATTGGTTCCGACTGCACAGCTGGGACGGGAGAACCAGGCACCTCTTTATGTAAAGTTGCGACAAGGGGTACGGCTTTTCTCGGTTTATGGGCCTAGAGATGAATTCTCAAGGGTTTTTCTGGCCCTATGATGGCCTCCAGTTTGTCAGTTATATGCTTCTTAGATTCTTTGTATAGACAAGCCTCCGAAGAGTAATAAGACTCAACCCTTTGAAGGGATCGATGTCGGCGAATTCAGTCTTTACGTAGCCGTTCTTACTGATATACTTGAAGCACTTGTGGAGTGTGGATGGCACGATCATATATTCATGTATCCACGGACACCCTAATAGGATATTGTAGGACGTATCTGCATCTATGACGTAGCCGGCAACCTCTGTCCACAGGTCGTCGATCTGGCATTTCAATCTGATCTTTCCTAAGGGATAGCTCCTTCCTCAGTTGAAACCGCTAATGGCAGTATTGGTCGCCGCTAGCCGGTGCATAGGGATGCCGAGGACTTGAAGCAAGCTTTTCGGGATGATGCTTATCGACGAGCCAGGGTCGATGTGCATCCGATACACCTTGATGTCGCCTATGTATCTCGTATAGTACAAGGGGCGATCATGCAAGTTGGTCTTGATCAACATGTCCAGTGGGGTGAATACGATGTTGGGTATTGCATCCGCACAGTTACTTCCCTATAGATCTGCCGACAAGTCTTCCCCTGTAGGTTTGACCTGGGCTAAGTAAGCGTCAGCATTCTGGAGCACTTTACTCAATGCGACACGAAGATCCTTGGAGAGCCTTAGGAGCTCGTATAACAACAACTTTGTCGACGTATTAGCCAGTTGTGCTAATATGTCAAAGTTGTAAGGTCTCTCCAGCCCTTGAGGTGCATCTTTATAGAGCGGCCTGTCGAAGCGGTTTTCCTTTGGCTTGGCTCTGTCTGCCGGTAGAGGCTGAGATGGCCCTAGAACATCAGTGGCAGGCATGGTTGCCGGCTAAGGGTCCTCGACTGAACTACCCAGAGTGGACTGGACTTGTGCCCCGGACCGGGTGACAACGGCCGCTGCCGCCTCAGCTTCGGTTGAAATGGTATGACAGGATCTGGACTTCCTGCCCTTCTTTTTGTTGGCTGGAGATGACACCGCCTGGGTAACTTCGGGCACTAAGTCTGGATGCACCCACATGACCTCTCCTCTTGACGTGGTGAGAGGTACCATGCTAGTCGTCTGGTCCTGGACAGGGGAAAGATTAGCAACCTCCATCGTTGCCCGAGGGATAGGTATTACCCCATCTTGAGTACTTGTTGGAGGGAAGTCACCAAACTGAATTGATACCATGTTCGCCGCCACGGTAACCTCTTCAAAGTCTAGCGACAAAGCTTTGGAGTCGGTAAGACTCTGGATGTACCGTTTTAATTGAAAGCAGTCTTGAGTGGGATGATGAACATAACGGTAGAAATAGGAGTATTTTGGGTCCTCCATCTCCGCCGCTCGAGGTTCACGCCTTGGTGGAGGAAGTTGGACCATGTCCCCTTGCAAGAGCATGTCGAAGATAGGCTTGACATGACTATCTTCGAATGAGTAGTTCATCTTGGGCCACTGAGCTTTTGCCTGCTTTTGTTCAGGCTTTTTGGTCGTACCGGTGACCATAGCCTGTTTGCCTTTATTGTCCCGGTTATTAGAGGTGCCATCAGTATTGTTGTTTTGGGGGTGGTACCAGGACGTTTGCCTTTGACCTCTTCATCCGGGATGTGTAATCCCAGCTGGGGAGCCTTCTTTGACTTTGCCTCCGCATTGGTGGCACTTATGATGAAGGTTGTCCAATCCCTGAACTGATCTTCACCCATCCAGAGGCTGATTGCAGGGAGCAACTTCTTCTGGCAGATTTTAATCAAGGAGCTTTCGGGATTACCTTGGGGCAATTTTATTGCGGTTTGGCGGAACCGCTCGATATAGTTCCTTGTTAGCTCCCTCTCCCCCTGAATGACGTCCATGAGGGATGACATTGTCATATCATGTCCCACTTTATAGAATCTTTCTAGGAACATGTGCTTGAAGTCGTCAAAAGAATGGATGTAGTTGTCCGGAAGGTTGCGGTACCAGTCGAACGCGATTCCCTCCAATGCTCCGATAAACAATCGTGTGAGGATGGCGTCACTATGCGGCAAATGGTCGGTTGTGACCTCGAAATAAGTCATGTACCGACTAGCAGAGGTCTTTCCGTCATATGAATCAATATGAAATGGTTTGTACCGTGGCAGAAAAGGAACATCTCTCCACGCAGCGGGATATGGTTGCCGTATTCTGAGGTCCCGGGAGGAGTCTCGGGCATTGAACATTGCTCGAAGCTCCTGGACTTCCCTCCTTGCCTTCCTGGCGTCGTCTGTAGTTGAAGGAGCGGATGCTCCTAGAGGATTTTCATCCAAAGGAGCGGTCGTGTTGGAGTTCGCGTTGACTGCGGGTCCCAAGCTTGTTTGTCCAGGCATCCTTGTCGGCTGGGTCGGCAAGACGACTTTGATTTCGTCCACTGACTTGACCAAGGACAGGAGCATTGCTTCAAGTACTTCTAGACGTTGTCGGTCAGTAGGCGCTTCATGATCATCGTCAACCATAAAGACTGTCCGTATGTGGGTAGACGTGGAAGGGATCGTAGCTGAGGTGCTCTTTATGTCGTACCCTCGTACCGAGAAATCGTCGGGGAATGTCGGAATGTCTTCCTCCTCGGACTCGGAAGGGGTGCTACCCCCTATGCAGGAAGCCGCATCATCTTGGCGAAGGTGGTCACCCTCAGGGACGTCCACATCTGTTGCATAATTCCAGTGGATCGCTACCCTATGTGTACGCTTTTGGAACACCGGGTTATCGCATACAATGAGGGGGCTGCTACCCCCGGCCTCATCTACCCCCAAGGAGGTCAAGGATGCACCCCCAGGTGTTGTGAGCTTCTTTCTGGATCGAGTGCCAAGGTAGACACCCCCTGTGGCTGTCGGTGGCAATCATGCAGACAAGAGTCTTCTTATAGTGCTGGTTGAGATTGTTGGGCTGGAAGAGCTTGTCTTCTTTCCTCCTTTGCCGGGAAGAACCTTCCTAGTTGAATTACAGGAGGCGAAAGGAAATTCCTCATCTCCCGGAATTTGTACATATTTCTCGAGTTGTTGTCGAACATGTGCTGGCTGGTGCAGTCGTTGGAAAAAGGACTGCTGATCTTCAGGTGTTGCCGACTTGTCGCAGCAACAGTTGATGATGACTTGGGTGCAACAACGTCCTGGGAGGGGCTCATCACATGCCAAGGTTGCTTCTTTCTCCTTGCGTTTGTGAGTAATCACCTCTCGCAAGTCGATTACAGGCTGATCTACCTTTGCATCCAATTTGTGGACTCGGGTAACCCGAGCACACGGGTGCGTAGGTATCATGTTTGCTTTTTGATCTGAGCCTAGTAAAAGGACTTGCTCTCGATCGTTGGAGGGAGATTTTTGAGACCCACCCTGTCTGTTAGCCCTGGAGGACTGGACAGGGGTGGTTTTGTATAACTTTCCATCAGGAGCCCGTACAACAGTTAACGGTACCCGCTGACGGTCAACAACCTAGACAGTTGACTGGGCTTGTTGGTCCCGCACTGCCCTAGACTTCTTCGATTTAGCGCCTGAAGGTTCATAATAAGAAGAGTCCAGATTGGAATATTCCACATTCTCAATGGGCTGCATAGAGTGGAGCCCGTATGAGAGACAGTCGAACACAGAGCTTCTAACAGGGCCGTATGAGACACTTTATCTATAGCTAGGATTGGCTGCCGCATGGGCCATCCGCCTGCGGCCATAGTTGGCTACCATATGGGCGATCTGTCTTCGGCCAGAGTTGGCTGCCGCATGGGCCGTCTGCCTGCGGCCAGAGTTGGCTACCGCATGGGCTATCTGCCTGCGGCCAGATTCAGCTACCGTATAGGTCATCTGCCCATCTCTCTTATGCGGCCTCTTCATCGTCCGCATGGATTTCCCTTATTCTCCAAAAACTTAGCATCGTAGTGTTTTTCTTTGCTGGATTTGGGGACAGTGGGATTCTCTGCGGTCGAAAGCAAGGCCGCAGGAGAGTCTTGATCACCGTCTTGGGCCGCAGAAGGAGCTTCTTCGGTAACCTGGTCTGGGGCAACAATTTTATGCTTCGACGTCCTGCGGGTTCTCTTTGGGTTGGCTCGCTTCTGCGATGGGTTGGCGCTCTCTTCAGAGAGAATTTCTTTGAATGCTTGTTTGTCAAAATGAACTACGAGCATTTGCTACGTAGAGCCGAGCTTGGACGCGTCAGACTGTGTCACCAACTTCTTATCAGAAGAGAAGGATGTCCCCAGCAAAGTCGCCATCGTGTTTGCTATTAAATATCAAGAACAAAAATTACAGAGGAATTGAACTTGATTGCAAACTCGCTTGTACAAGAGAAAGCCTAGAAGGAAATCCTAGGAAACAATCTAAGTACAATTGTTTAGTTTTGATTTTAGGGGGTGACGATAGAGGCTCGGGAATGTGTAGCAACTCTGCCTTACTCCTTGGACTATCTGACACGATCCTTGCTCTTGAAGAAATTGCCCTTCGTGGATTGCCAGCCTTTTGCATAGGTGTAGTACCCTGCTATTTATAATAATAGATATCTTGAGCCGTATAGATGGCCACGTGGCAACAACAGCACACAAAGACCCGCTCTTTGGCCGCCAGCTGGTGACTTGTTGAGATTTTGTTGCAACAAATCTGGGTGGTTGAGACTTGGTCAGCTTGCCACGTGTCCTATCGCAGGATAGGATCAGTCTGCTTGAGTCATTTTGAGCCGCATAGGCCTTTCAGTGTTCGGCCATGCTGGGACGCATAAGACTCATGCGGCTTGAGTAGCAATCTCCCTTAGTCTGCATGTAGCTTGGAGACTTTTGAGCCACATAGATTTTTTATTCTGGGCCGTATAAGGCTCATGCAGCTTAGGTTGTAGTCACCTTTGGCCGTATGAAGCGCATGGATTGAGCCACATAAGGTTTATGCGGCTCGGGTCGCAGTCCTTCTAGCCACATGACTATGTCTAGTCAGATGACATGACATTTTGTTTGATCATGTCTTATTTTCTTTTTGTCAGAGTATCAGAGCTGTCAGTTTTGTCAATTTTGACAGAGTTTGTCAGCTTTATCAGAAGGATTGATCAGCTTGGCCGCATACGTAACTATTCTTTCTGTGGCTCAAATCAGTCTGGTGAAGATGGGCCGCAGGCGGCATGCCGAGTCTGTCATACGGCTCTTCTTTATGCGGACCAATTTGTCCCAAAGTACTCATACGGTCAGTTATGATCCGTATGAACCCCCATATTTTCTATGCTTCTATAACTATATTCTTGGGTTATGCTGACACGAGTGATGCTCGGAGATTCCTTTATATTGAGTCAAATCACATCATTGAATCCCGTAATGCAGAATTCTTTGAAGATAAATCTGCAAGGCACACGAACATTATTCTCGCAGACATTTCGGAGAACAGTATGAGTACATAGGAAGCTTAAGTTCCTTATGAAGAGGTAGTACAAGAAGAAGTTGTTGCTGCAGAAACAACTGTTGAACCAGAACTCGCAGAACCAGTGTCTAAGCGAGTGAGGAGACAAAGACTTCGGAGAGGATTTCTTCATCTATCATGTGGAAGCAGACCCGCTTATCTATGATAAGACGATAAAGACCAGAGATGCTATCTTCTAGAAGGAGGCCATTAATGATGAGTATGACTCAATAACCTCTAACAACACATGGGTGTTGGTTGATCTGCCTGAAGGAGCAAAACCAATCAGATGTAAATGGACCTTCAAGAAGAAGATGAAGGCCGATAGAACTATTGAAAATTTCAAGGCAAGGTTAGTTGCCAAGGGATTTTCTCAGAACCAGGGGATCGATTATTTCGACACATATGCTCCAGTAGCACGGATGACGACCATCAGGATGTTGATTGCTCTGAGCACAATTTACAAGCTCGTAATTCATCAAATGGATGTTAAGACCGCTTTTCTGAATGATGAATTGACCGAAGAGATTTACATGTAACAGCTAGAAGGATTTGTCGTCAAAGGCCTCGAAGACAAAGTCTGCAAGTTGGTAAGATTTTCGTATGGTCTGAAGCAGG
The DNA here is from genome assembly GCA_029216955.1 of Iris pallida. Taxonomy (NCBI): domain Eukaryota; kingdom Viridiplantae; phylum Streptophyta; class Magnoliopsida; order Asparagales; family Iridaceae; genus Iris; species Iris pallida. Next base: position 4,068,251 of record JANAVB010032819.1, on the reverse strand, counting down.
CTTCTAAAATATGGTATGAGAAGTTTGATAAAGACATAAGATCAAACGGCTACAAGGTCAGTGAGATAGACAAGTGTGTATACACGAAGTTCACCGATGAAAGATGAGTTGTCGTTTGTCTGTACGTGGACGACAGGCTGATATTGGGTACAGATCTAGCAAATGTCACTGAGACAAAAAAATTTCTCTCGTCTAAGTTCAACATGAAGGACTTAGGGGAAGCTGATGTTATCCTGGGGATAAAGATCATCCGAACAAAAACTGGGGTGGCATTGTCACGGTCTCATTACATTGAGAAGATGCTCACATGCTATGGGTATCAAGATCTTCCAGGGATCAATACGTCATATAGGTGTGACAAGAAATGGAAGCCAAATCCAAGGAAAAGCATCAGACAGTTGGAGTACTTAAGCATCATCGGGAGTTTGATGTATGCAACTACTGCCACTAGGCCTGATATAGCTTTATCATAGGGATGCTGAGTCGGTTCATGAGCAATCCAAGTATGGAGTACTGGAAAGCTGTAAAAAGAGTTATAAGATACCTCAAGAGGACTCAAAAGTATGTGCTGCACTACTACGGACATCCAAAAGTAGTCGAAGGCTTCAACGATGAAAGCTGGTGCTCAGAAGTAGAGAGTAAAAGGTCCACAGGAGGATATATTTTCTCCATAGATGGAGCTGCTATATCGTGGAAGTCGAAAAAGCAGACTATGTTGTCTCACTTTTTTATGGAAACAGAGTTCTATGCACTGGCGGCTACAGCGGAAGAAGTAGAGTGGCTTCGGGAGCTCATGCATGATCTTCCAAGGGTTGGTACGCAGATATCGGCGGTACCGATATACTGCGACAATCAGGCGACTACAGCAGTGACATCGAATTACCTCTTCAATGGAAAGAAGAGGACTGTGCGCCTAAGGCACAGGACGGTAAATAATATTATTAAAAGAGGAGTCATTGCCGTAGTTAATGTTCGGAGTCAAGAGAATCTGGCAGATCCTCTCACCAAAGGTCTCAAGCGCCTGCTGGTTAAAGATACAGCATGTAAGATGGGTTTGAAGACACTCTGATATTGTGTCTTTGTAATTCTACTATAAAGTTTTATGCTATTAGTTCAAAGAAAAACTACTAGGCATCTAACTTTTAGTTCAAAGAAGGACCATTGACTGGAAGAATATCAGGAGTAGTGGGCAATCCTTTGGGATGTTGCGAGGTTATTAACCCAGAACCACTATTGTCTACTGATTGTTCTTTACAAAAAATAAAGTCCTGTAGGAGGATGGCTTGGAAGCCTTAATGGGTTCTTGGGCATCTGGGATGTCTAGTGTGCTTTATAGGAAGCACGGGTAGCACAACACTACAAAGGAGCGTAGTAATCCATGCTACGGTTGGTTGACACCACATGAGGTACCTAGTGAGGGTAAAGTCTCGGCTTCGGGCCAAGTCACAGTAACGTAGCACCGCACATAGGCAAGATAGCCTAATGTTGTATAATGAATGAAGAATGGTAGGCAGCACTACAAAGGGGCTGGGCCTCATGTTACAGTGGGTGACACCACATGAGGCAATGTCTCGACTTTACAAGCCATATCACGGCGGCGTAATACCGCAAGGAAGCGAAAGGCTTCATGCTGGGTAGTTTGGTACTACAAAAGAGGCTGGGCCTTATGCTACAGGTGGTATGACACCACATGAGGCAGTGCCTCGGTTTTGGGCCATGTCATAGCGGTATAGCACCACAAGGAAGCAAAAGACTCCATGCCAAAGACTCTTTAAAAGAACTCACCTAAAGTGTATAGATAGAGATGTAGGCCATCTCTTGAGGGAAATCTTGTAGACATTCAAGATACATACACCGAAACCAGGCTGGCACAAGGCCTTTAATGTGCAGCCAGAAGCACAAAAAATCTTGCTTTGAGCAACGGTGATCTTTATCACTCCAACAAAGTTGCCTTCATCAACTCCGGTTCTCTTTAGAGACCGTGACTTCAACTCGTGTTCTCATAGAGACCAAGTCATCAACCTCGTTTCTCATTAGAGAACGAGCATTAATCTCTCTCTACAAGAGATCGAGATTTTTATCTAATGATTTGTTTCGGGAATAACAGTTTCTATTAAGGCTTTAGTACAACCTTATGAAAGAAGCTTCATTAAAAATATAAAACACGATGTTTGGAAAAAATTGATTCTACCTTTTTTTGTGAAAGACATTCTCTTTTGGGCATGGAGGAGTTGCTCCCAAAGCTGCTTATCATGTACTTATTATAAAATACTGTTGGTATATTAGAATAAGTATATTAGAATATTTTGTTGGTATATTTGGTATGTCAGAATATGTCACATGATATTCTACAAAGGGATTAATGTAATGAGGAAGATTGTAAGGCTATATATAGCCATGAGATTATCAATAAAATCAATACAAATATTCAACATAGAATTAGAGCCACCAAAAACTCTAGCTGCCGCCACCTTTTCCAAATCCTAACCCTAGTCATCACCGCCATCACCATCCGTACCACCACAGCCACCGCTAGTCGCTGCATCCTGCCAACTCCACACACCGATCCCGTCGCCACCAGCTGCTGCACGGTCGCACGTCGACCACCTCGCGTGCGAGCTAGCTGCTGCTCCGTGGGCACTTCCGTCGCACGTGCATGGCTATTGCCACTACTGCTGCTCGCAATTGCCACTGCTCGCGATGGCCGCTACTCGGAGACACTCGCCCGATGGTGCCCACTCGCCTATCAGTTGGCCGACCGCCCCCACTACCACGAAGTTGCAGTTTTCGAAGTCTTTCGCAAGGTCATTCCGGATGTTGAAGCCCTAGATCCAATAGTAGAGAGACATGATCAGATCTAGGAGAGGACGAAGAGGATGAGCGTGAATCGTAGAACAGGTGTGAGGTAATCGAAGAAGAGGAGGATCGATGGAGGAGATTATCAAGAAGCTGGACCCTGCAGAGGTTGCAACGTTGATGAAGCTGATGAAACTGTCGGCTGGTGAGAGCATGATATGAACATCGACGAAGTTGGAGCTTTCCTCTATCGATCTGAAGCTTGATGGACCAGCTATCTATCTTATTTGGTCACGACAGGTAAGGAAAACCCTCGCAGGAAAGAACCTGGAGGGTTCCTGTCAGGAAAGAAGACAAAGTCGGATGAGGGCTCGACAGGACGCGATGAGTGGAAGTCCACTCATATGGTGATCTACATTTGGCTTCTCAATTCATTAGTCCAATCAATCGCCATCACAGTGGATGGCTTCGGAGGAGAAATCGTCCCCAACAGAGTCGCCATTTTGTTTGTAAAGGACAAAAGTTTTATTACAAACTAAGAAAAAGAGTACAGGAGTACAATTGATTTCTGGAAAAGTACAACTATAGGAATCTGATCAGAAGACGATCACTTTATCCCTTGGACGATGTGATATCGAAGACACGAGCCTCTGGAGAATACAACAGAACTTTAGCAGGAGATTATGATCACTCTTGATGTTTTGAGACTGATTTAAAACTCTATTTATAGAGTTCTCAAATAACTGTTTAGCAGTTATTCTGGGTTGCGCGTATTTTAGGTTGCGCACCTCCTGTTCACTTATGTGAACGGTTACACTAACTGTTGTGGACGCATGGCAATATTTGATTGACATGCGCGTGGTCGTGTGCAGTGTAGTGGGCACGTTCTGCAAAGTTAGTGGCTTGCGTGCCACGTCACTCTATTCTGTACACTGTTTGATCACCGTTTGCGTGTTTCATCAGGTTGCACGTGGGCGCAACGTAATAACCTGTGCGAGCGGTTTGCACCAACTGCTATAGACGCATGGCATCATTTGATTGAGATGCGCGTGGTCATGGGTAGTGGGCACGCTCTGCGAAGTTGGTGGCTTGTGTGCCACGTCACCCTGTTTTAAAATAAAAAGTTGATCAAGTGGCGCCAACTAGCCAGGATGCGTATGGACGCAACTCAATGACTGGCACCTTTGACTAGGTATTCTATGCTGTACTGATTAATCCTCGTGCCATATAGAGACTTGCGCGAACCAGCTGTCAGCATTAATTACATGCTGACAAAATCTTCTCGAGTGCCGCGTTGCGCGGGATTCGAATGGATTTTCCTAAATCTCCGTGCTGTCAGTTGTCAGATAATGATGATGCCGTTATAGCTTTTCGAGGAAGTGTGCCACGTGGCTCTCGCACAACCTGACTCCAGCACAACCTGACGCTGGCGCAGTCTGATGCTGCACAACTTGATTGTTTGGCGCAATATAATTTTTTAACGCCATCCAATGATTTGAACACCATAATGGGTGGCACAGTTTAATTTTTAGCCTCTACATGACCCCCTTTAAAGTTTTTGAAACTTGAAAAATACTTTAAAGTTTTGAAATACTTTGAGTTATGATAGTTTTGTTTAGTTTGCGCCAGTCAACTTGAGCCCGATTCTTCAGCATGGATTGCGTAACTGTTTGGGCTATAAATAGCCTTACGCTCTGTGCCTTTTATTTCACTAACATAATTTTTTTGAAATCTTGCCTCCTCCTTTAACCACCCTGTCTTTTCTTCTTTCCGATTCAGAAGCTTCTTCGACAAACCCTAATGGCGTCCAGGAGATTCGATGTTAAGAAAGGAAAGGGCTTCGCCGAGTCTGTATCTCATGCTTCATCATTCAGAGAGCAACGACATGCATGTCAGTACGTTCCACCTTCATCACGACGAGAGACTGTAAACCTGGCAATGGAAGGTAAGCAATAGACCCGATCATCGATCACCCTATTTAGGGTTTGGCCGCCTCCTGACATCGTGTACCCACTTCTTTTTAGAGTGGGGCACAACTCATAACTGGCGCCTCCTTTTTTAGGGTTTGGTTATTACCGACCCATGTTGCGCGATGCTTCAAAATTTGTGTTGTATTTTAGGCATAATTTTGGTGTGTTGCGCGGCAAGACGCAGCATAACATGATTGTTTTGCGCAACCTGATGGCTGCGTATATTGAGTGTGGCGCAACGTAAATGTCGTGCAACCTGACTAAATAGAGTATTAGATACTCGGTTCATTCCTAACGATGAACCTATTTATGGGGTGCTCTTTTTTCAAAAAGTCTTTTTACTTTCTCCCTCGTTAAGTGATACGTGCCCATTTATTGGGAAGATAAAGAGTCGGCGGGGGTCGATCTTCGTTGCATATATAGGAACATGAAGTTCCACCTTCATCTTTATTCATTCCCATGGCATCTAACTTGAAGAAGGGGACGAACAGCAGTGACAACGGCAAAGCTTCTGAGGAGAAGTTACACTCCGTGCCTACGGAGTTTTTGCTGGAAGCTGACCCGTCTATGAGGGCGGAGAACTTCCTCGACTGTTTTGGCCTGACCCCAACAGTCTTCACTCATTCCAGAGGTGGGCCATCGTCTTCATTCGAAGAGCGTGTCGCCTTAGAACACATGGAAGAATTCCTTCATTTGATGTATCGTTCGGGAATCCATAACATAGAGGAACTGAGCGCTGTCTTGCATCAGACTGAGGATGGGAAGAAAAAGTGATGTGATACGAAAGCGTCTTTTTACATAATGGCCTATAATGCCTATGTCTGTAGTGTCTGTCCTCTTTTCCATTATGAAATAAAAAATTGGACTTTATTAAATCCTGGCGCATTTGAGTTTTGTTGTGTCTTGACACGTTAACTTTTTTCGGTTAACACAAATTTTTGAACGACATGTGGCAATTTTTATGCTTTCATGCTTCATTCTTCCCGAAATATATGTCTATGGACGTACATAATGTTCTAGCTTCAATTATACATAAATAATTGCCATAAGAAAGGAACATTTACTGTATTCTCTTCTTCTTTCTGATGCTTGCAGGAGACCAACTGACGAAAATTTGCAGAATTGGCATCGGTGATCTTAGATGTTATGAAGTTGAACCACCTTTGACACACACATCATAGAGCTCAGAACACTTCATGCTTAAAAGGGCTTCCTCAAGATGGTAGGAAGGTCCTTTATACATGAGAGTTGGATGGTGGAGAGACAGAACTAGGAATCGTATCACGAGGGTGATCTCATTCCTACTTATCATGAAGGGTCGTCTCTTCTCCACCAGTTGTATTGACAACAGCTTTTCTTCGAGCTGCTGCACTATGGGGTTCTCCTCTAGTCTTTCTGAGAGAGAAGACCAGAGTTGATTCCGTTGTCTTGCTCGCTGCTTCAGGTCGAGACGAGATGACAAGGAACTGGCATCAACAAGAAGATCCAAAGATGTAATAGACCTTCATTTGTTATATTCAGAATGAAAATCCATGATGTAATAGATTTCCATTAAGATGTATCTATATTTTTAAAGAAGGAATAAAGAATAATTTTCTCTTCTTTATGATTTGATTTGATATGATGATAGAAAACAGAATCTAAAGGTAATGTGGACGTGAACACTTCTTTCTTTCTTTTTTTATTGATGATCTTCAAATCGGTTAGGACTTAAAGACAGGATATCATGTCTAAAAAGACGAGATATCTATGATAATACGGGTTTATCATAAAAAAATATATCTTTTAATAGCTGGGTTTCAAAAGATGGAATTGATGATTTGGATAGACTACACGAGGATTTTGAGTTTTTATTATCCTGTAGCTTTATTTATGAAAAAGTAAATAAATGATAATAAATGTAGGCACATTCCCGCAATGAAGTAGAAATGAAAAAGACTGATGAATAAGCATGCCTTTTCAAGGAAAGGTCTCTTCGATTCTCGAGACAAAGAGTAAATAAAGATTTCTTCACAAGATGAACGAACATGCCTTTTCGAGGAAAGGTTGTTTCGGTTCCTGAGACAGAATGTTTGGCCTTTCTGTCTATAAATAGTGTAGAACTTTTCTGAAAGCATCATTCACTCATTTTCTCTTATTTGCAAATGTCTTCAGAAGATTTGCCTAAGAAGACGGAAGTTATCTCAAAGATCAAAGCCGCCTTTGACACGCCTTTCGATGAGCCTCCATCGCCTACTCAGCCAGAAGTCGGAGAAAGCTCGGCTGTCCCTGGACAGAAGCAGGACATTCTCGCCAAGCTGGTGGATCCTGGGAGTACTGCCGAGGATGTCACCCCCAGTTTTCAAAAACAGGGGTATTTTTGTCATTTTATATTTTTGAATATTTTTGAAATTTATTTTATTATTTACGATATTACTTTGGGGTTGAAATTTATTTTATTATTTATGATATTGTTTTGAGGTTATTTGAGTCGGGTTCGAATTTCAACTCAATCCGACTTGAAACGGGGACCCGAGGGGTAGTTTGACTCTAGTGGGACCCACACACTAGTTAGGCATGGCCCACATGATATTAATTTTAGTCCACATGATATTAATTTTAGTTAGTAGTTAGACTAATTATTTATGGATAGGTTTAGTTTAATTAGAGACTTAAACTAGACTAAATTGACCTCAACCTTTAACCCATTCCTAATTTAAATCAAATAGATTAGTGGAGGGCATTTTGGACATTCAAATAGGGGACACCTCACCCTTTTTGGGCAGCCACCTATGGGGAGGATAAGGAGTGAGTCACTCCTTCATTCATTTGTTTTCATCCACTTTCTCTCTCTTGTTCTTCCCCAAATTAATTTAGAGATGGACCTCCATTGATTTCATCTCCAAATCCATCATTTCTTCCACCAAATCTTTTTCATTTCTCCTCTACTTCATGGATAGAGGGTGCTAGCCAAGTTTGGGAGGATTCGGAGCTCGTTCGTGTCCTTTTAGAATCTCTACGTGTCGGTGTCGTGTCGGAAGGAATTTCTTTTGAATCTCTCTCGCGGAAGGTATAATCTCTCCTCTAATCTATCCCTACATGCATATAGAAATATTTTGAACCCATAGGAATGACCCCCATGGTTATATCTCCATTTTTGTCCATTTTGTGTCCATTTGGAGGTCATAGGAGTGTCCTTTGTGTTGTGGTTGTGTCCATATGGGAAAACCCCAAATTTGGACACAATATGTGTTGTTGTTATGTATGAATGAATTATTACATGTTTAATCTCATATTTTTGTTTTGGAGATGTGTTCTATAGTGTCTCATATATATATATATATTAGTGTAGAGAGTGAGTTCTTGATATATTATGTTAATACTTGTGTTTCTTTTGTCTCAAACTAGCTAAATTCGTCAAAATATTTATCCACGTTTTTAGTAGCAATAGCAACTTAGAAATATCATAACTTTTTGCTTAAAACTCCGATTTATCTTCCGTTTTTTTTAAAAGAACCGTATCGAAGTTAGCTTTCCAAATACATATTTTAATAAGCCAAATTCATTCTGAAACTTGTTGACACAAAGTCACATTCAACTAAATATTGACTACATTGACTAAATAATATCTGTATAAATTCAATACGACACACGACGTCTGCTTTCAGTTCGGGACAAACGACAGCTCAGTTTCCGACTCTCAGTATATTTTCGAGTCTGTACTTTTACATTTCATTGAGTCTAGAAGTATGTACTCTGAGTTATGCTGAGCTCTTGGAACTTGGTCTACAAGCCTACCCAAAATCCCAAGCTCCACAAAAACAAAATTGCCCACAAGTCCCACTTTGAATCACTCTGTGCTCTGGAGACAGAGTTCGGGCCGAACTCTGCCTCCACACAGAGTTCGGGCCGAACTCTGTCCCCTAGAAATCAGGAACCCTAATTTTAGGGTTAGCTGGTTGCTAGCTGTCCAACGGCCAAATTTTTGAATTCTTCTACCCGAATTCTGGCCGAATTCTGCCTCAAAAATCAGTATAAATAGGGCATAAATTCTCTCATTTTGAATCACTCAATCTTCTCTTCTCTTCTCTCCTATAAGCTCTATAAGCCATACCCTTCCCATCTACTAGCCACAAGCCTCCTAAGTCTCGAGTGCTCAGCATCTCTCAGTTAGGATTCTTGTGCAAGAGTGAAGAAATCGCTTGGACAATTCCAAGCAATCGCCACTGCGATTCTCTGTAAGAAGTTGACGTGCTCTTCTGAAGTAAAGGCACGGGTTGTAAGCTACTATTTCACAAATAGTGGATTTAATCCTGAGCTAGAGTTCTCAGGCCTGGACTAGTCCTCCACGAGGGAAACCAGGTTAAAATTGCTGTGTTTGCGTATGCTCTCTTGTCTTTCATTTACATTCCGCATTTTACTCTGATTATTCATTGTTCGTGAAAGAGTAATTTTTAATTGGTCATTATATATATATATACTCTATTCACCCCCCCTCTAGAGTTGCCAAACTGTTCTTCAATTGGTATCAGAGCTCTGTTCTCTTTATAAGGACTAACATCCTAAGAGCTGATCCATGGCAACCACACAATCCTTGATCTCCAATCATGGTGAAGGTCAGTCCACTCATAGGCCTCCCCTATTTGATGGGACTAACTACACATATTGGAAAACAAGGATGAGTTTTTATCTGAAGTCTCTAGACTTTGACCTGTGGACTGTCGTAACTGACGGTTACAAAAAGCCCGCCAGAATAGTTGTCGATGGTGACCTCACTGAGAAACCACACGACAAATATTCTGTCGAGGAGAAGAAACAGGCAAGTCTAGATGCTAGGGCTATTAATGCTTTATTCTGTGCTATAGACAGGAACGAGTTTAACAGGGTCTCTACATGCACCACTGCTCATGAAGTATGGAGACTTCTGGAAGTGACGCATGAAGGAACCACTCAAGTCAAGGAATCAAAGATAAGCCGTCTCACTCAAGAGTACGAAGCCTTCAAGATGAAGCCAAATGAGACGATCACTCAAATGTTTACAAGATTCCTCGACATCATCAACCCGTTATCCTCGCTTGGTAAGCAGTACTCAAACCATGAGAAGATCCGCAAGCTACTCAGAGGGCTACCAAAGATTTGGAACCCTAAGGTGACAGCCATCATAGAAGGAAATGATCTCACAAGTATGTCTATGGAGACGTTGATGGGCAAGCTCATGACTCACGAGCTTGACCTCAAGGACTTCGAAGAGCCTGCTCCGAAGACCAGGGAGATCGCACTCAAAGTTCATCGACGAAAGGTTGATCACGATGAGACTGAAGACGATATCTCAGATGATGAAGACCAAGCTCTCATGGTACGTAACTTCAAGAAATTCCTTCGCTTCAATCAAAGAAAGAAGGAACCACAAGAAGACGATGAAGAAGAGCCAACCTGCTATGGTTGCAAAAAGACTGGACACATCAGAAGAGACTGTCCGCTCTTAAAGAAAAGCAACCGGTATGAAAAGCCCTACAAGAAGAACTCATCAAAAAGGTATGCCAACACAAGCATTTGGCATGAAAGCGAAGCAAGTGACTCCGAGGAAGAAAAGAACTCTCCTCAAGACAAAGCAAATGTGTGCCTCATGGCAAATTCCACCAAGGTATCAAACGAAACTTTAGATGACTTCTCTTTTGATGAACTTGGCGATGCTTTCACCGATTTACTTGATGATCACAAAAAGGTTATCGGTAAATACAAGCATGCCAAGGACAAAATCAAAAGTCTAGAAGATGAGATACAAAGAATTTCTTTACTTCTTGATAATGTTAGAAACACATCACCCGCAAATGACACTGATGAAGTATCCAAGCTTAAATTAAGCTTACATGATGCTGAAGCACGCATTGAGCAACAAACTCAAGAAATCACTACTCTCAACACGTTGCTTGCTGAAGAAAAGAGTAGACACAAGATTTCCATGACTAAGATTTATGGCTTAAATATCAAGATTGATGAACTGCAAGCTATGTCTAAAAGATTAGAAACCAAATTGGGTAAACAGGTTGTTCAACCTCAAACCCAATCACATGGGCACAACACCACTCATACTAGTCAACCACGTCATTCTCATGCAGCACATAACCATGCATTTATATACACAAACTTTCACAAACCACGTGCACGTAAGAATATTCCTCATACTCATTATACTGCACAAAGACACAACCAATATCACTCTACACATAGACAAAGTCATCATACCATACCACATCAACATGCCATGCCACGTAGACAAAATCATCATGTTATGCCACATAAGCAAAATCATCATATCATGCCCCAGCATCATACTATGCCATATAGACAATCTCAGCATGCCACTCCTCACAGTCAATATCATCATGCTATGCCACACAGACATCATCATCATGCCACTCACTCTATGCATAGTCCTCATTACCATGCTAACTCTCCATATCATCCTCATCCTGTTGCTTATAGATATCATTCTCATGCTTCCAGTATAAATAAAAATGCTATCTGTACTTACTGTGGAATACATGGACATATCTCACCACAGTGTAGAGTTAGAAGATTGGTAGACAAGAAAATATATGCTTGGTTTCCAAAAACTAACTTTTCAGGACCCTCAAGAAAATGGGTACCAAAGGTCACATCTACTCTTGATGTAGGTGGACCTTCCCTCCTCAACTGAGAGTAAGTGGATTCTCGATAGTGGATGCTCGCGACAAATGACGGGAGACGCAAATCTTTTTGCATCACTATCGATGAAAAGAGAAGGATACGTATCCTTCGGTAACAATCTCAAAGGGCACATAATAGATGTTTATATGCCCACAAAGACGAACGACTACTTTGGCACCAGCGTCTCGGTCATGCCAACATGGATGCTATATCCAGGCTTTCTACCAAGAAGCTAGTGAGAGGATTGCCTGACATCACATTCAAAAAGGACACGGTATGTGCCGAATGTGAACTAAACAAGGCAACTAAATCCTCATTTCATTCCATCAACTCTGTAAGTACTACTAGACCCTTGCAATTACTTCATATGGATTTATTTGGTCCTAGTAGAATAGCTAGCCTTGGTGGCAAACTTTATGCTTTTGTTATTGTTGATAATTTTTCGAGATTTACTTGGGTTTTCTTTCTCGCTAATAAGAGCGACGCTATCTCTATTTTCAAAGTTTTTGTAAATAAAGTTCAAAACGAAAAAGGCTACATGATTACTCGAATCCGAAGTGATCATGGAGGCGAATTCGTAAATTCAGATTTTGAAAGTTTTTGTAATGCAAATGGTTTTGATCATGAATTTTCTTGTCCTAGAACTCCTCAACAAAATGGTGTTGTGGAGCGGAAGAATAGGACTCTTGGCAATATGGCTAGAGTCATATTGAATAAATTTTCTCTTCCGAAATATTTTTGGGCAGAGGCTGTAAGTACAGCATGCCACATTTTGAATAGGGTGCTTATTCGTCCCATTTCGAAGAAAACACCCTATGAGCTTTGGTTTGGGAGAACCCCAAATGTTTCTTATTTTAGAGTTTTTGGCTACAGATGTTTTATCCTTAACACCAAAGACAACTTAGGCAAATTTGATGCTAAAGCTGACGATGGTATCTTTCTTGGTTATGCCGCCAAGAGTAAGGGATATAGAGTTTTCAATAAATGCTCACTTATTGTGGAAGAGTCAACAAATATGACTTTTGATGAAGACAATAGTACAGCAAATACTCTTAATGATGACATTGAGCCATCAACTTCTACTCCAATGAATACTTCAACCGAAACTAATTCTCTGGAGGGTTTGCCTAAGAAATTCTCTTTCAAACCTTCTCATCCAGAAAATTTAGTCATAGGTGAAGTTTCACGTGGAGTTACTACTTGATCATCATTAAGAGACTCTGTTGCTAGCACTGCCTTCATTTCACAAGTAGAGCCTAAAAACATTTCTGAAGCTTTTACTGATGAATTTTGGATCTCTGCTATGCAAGAAGAACTCAACCAATTTGAGAGAAGCCAAGTATGGGAACTAGTTCCTAAACCGGCTAATCACTCAATAATTGGTACCAAATGGGTGTTTAGAAACAAAGTAAGTGAAGATGGTTCAGTCACACGTAACAAAGCTCGTCTAGTAGCTCAAGGATACAACCAAGAGGAAGGTATCGACTACGATGAGACATATGCTCCTGTTGCTAGACTAGAATCCATTCGGATGCTTTGTGCTTTTGCCAATCATCAGAACTTTAAATTATTTCAAATGGATGTTAAAAGTGCTTTCTTGAATGGCTTTATTAAGGAGGAAGTTTATGTCAAACAACCCCCTGGCTTTGAAAATCACAAATTTTCCGACCACGTGTTCAAGCTAAAGAAAGCGCTTTATGGCCTTAAACAAGCCCCCAGAGCTTGGTATGAAAGGCTAAGCAGCTTCTTGCTTGAGAAAGGTTTTTCTAAAGGGAAAATTGACACTACACTATTTATCAAATCTTTCAAAGACACCATTCTATTAATTCAGATTTATGTTGATGATATTATTTTTGGGTCTACTGATGAAACTCTTTGTCAAGAATTTGCCAAGTGTATGCAGACGGAATTTGAGATGAGCATGATGGGAGAGCTCAACTACTTTCTTGGTCTGCAAGTAAAACAACTGGCTAATGGAACTTTCATCTGCCAATCAAAGTACACCAAGGACATGCTGAAAAAGTTCGATCTTGACAACATCAAACCAATCAGCACGCCAATGGCCACTTCAACCAAACTCGAACCAGATGAGAGCGGCAAACCTGTTGATCAATGTAAGTATCGAGGTATGATAGGCAGCTTACTTTATTTAACTGCTAGTCGTCCCGATATCATGTTCAGTATTTGCCTATGTGCTAGATATCAAGCTAATCCTAAGGAATCACACATGATCGCAGTTAAGCGTATCTTTAGATACCTTAAGGGTACGGTTACAGTAGGCCTATGGTATCCCAAGTCAACATCATTTGATCTTATTGTTTACTCTGATGCTGACTTCGCTGGATGCAAGGTCGACCGTAAAAGTACGAGCGGCACGTGTCATTTATTAGGAAAAGCTTTAGTCTCCTGGTTTAGCAAGAAACAGAACTCTGTTGCACTATCCACAACAGAAGCTGAATACATAGCAGCTGGGCGTTGTTGTGCACAAATTCTGTGGATGAAGCAAACCCTGGAAGACTATAAGTTATCTTTCATGCATATTCCTATATTCTGTGACAATACTAGTGCCATCAATTTGACTAAGAACCCTGTATGCCACTCACGCACTAAACACATTGAGATCAGACACCACTTTTTGCGTGATCATCAGCAAAATGGCACGATTAACTTAGAATTTATTGACACTGATCATCAGCTGGCAGATTTCTTTACTAAGCCACTATCCGAAGAGCGTTTCAATTTTCTTTGTCGTGAACTTGGAATCTTAGATGAAGCAGTCATAAATTGAAACTCACCTGCGTAAATATCGAGTATATTGTGATTCTTTTACGAAGAATTTGGTATGGGTACAAGCCGAAAGGGTCCTTCTGACAACAAGGCGTAAAAGCCTAAGCGACACGGTGCACTAGTCCTCAGGACTACCGCTAGCTGGGATCCGGCCCCTGCAGCTAACCCATGGCAAATTTGGACTATTGAACCACAATATATATCTTTATTTATTATATGGCTCGTTTCAATTTAATATTGCCTAATTGATATTTTCTAAAAAGTTCATTCTGTTTTCTGTGTACCTCTCCTTCTCTATCTATTCTATTCTCTTTGGTGTCCTCAACTTTCTTTTGTTTAACTCTTAAATCTTTGTTATCATTTCTTGTTATTCTTCAACTTTTGTTTTTATTTTAGCCTTTGTTCTGTTCTGGACCAATGATCCAGAACTCGGGCCGAACTTTGCTCCTATCCGAGTTCGGGCCGAGTTCGGTCCCTTGGTTCCAGGGTCGGGATCTGGCTCTGCCGTTGGATCTATTCTAATCCAATGGTCAATATTTCACCCGACCAAAGACAAAACCCTACTTTATGTCGGGATTCTTTCTCTCTCCTTCACTATTACCACCTTTTCTCACCTATACACACTCTTTCCTTGAAACCCTAACCCTAGTTTTTGATCTAGAGTGCCTCATTGCTTCTCAAATCAAGAAAAAGGTGTCTCCTCTCCATTCTCCTCCATTGTTCTTTACCTGTTTAAGGTACCATTTTTTTTAAAAATCTTTTAATGGCTCCTTGCTTGTTCAATCGTGGGAAGAGGATTCGAGTTGAGAGTATTTCCTCTTCGGATTCTCCTCCATCAATTGAACAAATCATTGAACAACTTCAACCACCTCACCCTTTGTTCAATCCACCTCGTCCTCAACATCCTTCCACTTATGACAATAGACTTTTTGTCTCACTTGATGCATCAAACAACTGGTTTAGTGACTTTCGGAATCGTCAGGTATTCACAGGACATCCTATCAATTTTTCCATATTCTCTCAATATGATTCTTTATTCCATGACCTCTATATTGATGAACTAGTCACTACATCTTCTGCTATTTATCGTCATGCCATTCAAATATTCTACTGCAACTTAACCTTTGATGACCTTCGTATTTATTCACGAGTTGCTGGTATTAATATCTCGTTTGATGACTTTGAACTAGCCGAATATCTTGATCTTCTTGAGCCAAGTTCTTGGGAAAGGCTTGTTGATGCTCGCTCGTTCCGTTTTCCCAACGGACTTTCACTTGAAAGCTTCAAGGATGATTTGTGCACTCCATACACACGTCCTCGAAAGCTCATGACGAAATATCTCAACCCATATTTTTCTGATCTTCATTGGATCATCTCTAATACCATTCTACCCAAGATCGGTTCCCCTGATGAAATCACTTATCTTGACATTTCTGCTCTTTATCATCTTCACTTTGGAATTCATTTCAATCTTCCACGTACTATGATGGACTGGATGATTCGCTGTAGGAGGAAACCACGAGCTTTGGTTTATCCTCTGTATCTTCCTATGATCTTTCGTGCTTTTCGTATACCACTTGATGCTTGTCCGTTCCTGCCGGCACCTACCTTTCTATCTAAGGTATGACGCCTTCAGCCTGTTGCTACTACTGAGTTGTCTGCTGATGAGGAGCCTGACGCCCCTCCGCTCGGTCAGACTGCACCTCCTGCCAACCTGGATTCGCTTCAGACTATGCTTCGCGATCGATTTGCTATTGAGGATGATCGTTGGACGCAGCAGGATTACCGTACCACTCTGCAGATTAGTGCCCTTGGGAACTCTCTGCATGATATGCGGTATTCACTCGCTCGTCATCCTGATCTGCATGTGCCTATTGAGCGGGATCCAGATCGAGCGGGTCATCGTATAGACGATCCGTGGGTCATGAGGTATATGGATCCGGATGATGCTTTCGTGGACCCTCGTCGCTCTTTTCCTGGTCCTTCAGATGTTCCAGGACCTTCTGGTGCTCCGTGATGGAGACTGGCTTGTTATGCTGCTGCCACTGCTGATGGTCTTAGTTGCTTTATGTTTTTAGTTATTTAGTTATGGATTTATGTACTGGATTTTTATCTTAGAACCCTGATGATGTGTTTGACATTCTGGTTGGTGGATATCATTTTATGCTATTTCTCGTAGTTTCTTTTATGCCAATGCACTCTCTTGTCTAGTATTATACTATTTTTTTCTCTTGGTGTGGTTGCATTACTATTCATTGCTTATTTATATTGCTAACTGCCAAAAGGGGGAGAAACATATGTATATTTTTGTGCTGGCTTGTTTTGGGAAACTATTACAGGTTCTATGCAGGTTCTATGCATTCATCTGTGTATATCTGTGCTCGTTCTGGGAATATGTTATCTATCAGGTTACAGGGTATATGCACTGTTTACGGGGGAGAGCTACTACTTCTAGCTCGGAACCGTTCACTGATTACGGGGGAGCTATCCGATTCTAGCTCTGCATCAGTTATGGGGGAGCTATGTTGTAATCAACTGTGTCAAGGTATGAATATTGAAATATACATATATTATTTTGTCAATTATCAATATGGGGGAGATTGTTGACACAAAGTCACATTCAACCAAATATTGACTACATTGACTAAATAATATCTGTATAAATTCAATACGACACACGACGTCTGCTTTCAGTTCGGGACAAACGACAGCTCAGTTTCTGACTCTCAGTATATTTTCGAGTCTGTACTTTTACATTTCATTGAGTCTAGAAGTATGTACTCTGAGTTATGCTGAGCTCTTGGAACTTGGTCTACAAGCCTATCCAAAATCCCAAGCTCCACCAAAACAAAATTGTCCACAAGTCCCACTTAGAATCACTCTGTGCTCTGGAGACAGAGTTCGGGCCGAACTCTGCCTCCACACAGAGTTCGGGCCGAACTCTGTCCCCTAGAAATCAGGAACCCTAATTTTAGGGTTAGCTGGTTGCTAGCTGTCCAACGGCCAAATTTTTGAATTCTCCTACCCGAATTCTGGCCGAATTCTGCCTCAAAAATCAGTATAAATAGGGCATGAATTCTCTCATTTTGAATCACTCAATCTTCTCTTCTCTTCTCTCCTACAAGCTCTATAAGCCATACCCTTCCCATCTACTAGCCACAAGTCTCCTAAGTCTCGAGTGCTCAGCATCTCTCAGTTAGGATTCTTGTGCAAGAGTGAAGAAATCGCTTGGACAATTCCAAGCAATCGCCACTGCGATTCTCTGTAAGAAGTTGACGTGCACTTCTGAAGTAAAGGCACGGGTTGTAAGCTACTATTTCACAAATAGTGGATTTAATCCTGAGCTAGAGTTCTCAGGCCTGGACTAGTCCTCCACGAGGGAAACCAGGTTAAAATTGCTATGTTTGCGTATGCTCTCTTGTCTTTCATTTACATTCCGCATTTTACTCTGATTATTCATTGTTCGTGAAAGAGTAATTTTTTAATTGGTCATTATATATATATATACTCTATTCACCCCCCCTCTAGAGTTGCCAAACTGTTCTTCAAAACTTTCTGTAAAATTATTTGAGTGTCAGATATACGAAAGACGAACACGTTTCGGTGTTTTTGCGATTTCGGGAGCTTCCGGACACAAAAATGTGATCCGTTTAAAGTTTCGGAAAGCTAACACGAAGATCTATAACATACTTTAATCCTAGAATTTAATTAATGTTTAATTTGTACAGTATTGATTTTAAGTAGAAGATTACTATACGACATATGTATTTTTGGTATCCTTGTATGTACAAATATGTATGTATGCATGTGTATATATATATATATATATATATATATATATATATATATATATATATATATGTGTGTGTGTATGTGTGTGTGTGTGTGTTAAGAGAATGTAATATAATATAGAGTATGCATAAATGATATAATGTATGAAAGTATATAATGTATTCAAATATGTATGTATAGGTGCATGAATGAATGAATGAATGCGATGCATGAATGAATGGATGAAATGAAAGCATGTGGGTAATGCAAGGTATTGAAACATATATGCAAGTATCCATATGTAAGTAAGTAACGTAATCAAGTATGAATGTATGCTATATATGAATGCCAACATGATAGGAATGTATGATGCCATATTAGCACTTAGCACCATGTTCATATGTTAAAACCCCCTTCTACATGTTGACAGTAACCCCAAGCATGAATACACATAAAACCTACTCACTGTTATGAGTAAACCCTTTGATGTATAAATAAACCATTTTTGTTATGATTAACACCCACACACACACATGCTAAAGTTATGCTTTACATGTTATTTCTTCTATGTGACATAATGAACCCTTGCTAAATGTTATCCTTCTAATATAATACCCTCACACTTGAACACATTGTACTGCTATGTACACATTGCCATATCCATATTCATGTATCACCCACTCCTTGTCTTTATGCACCTTGCTTGTAATAAAAATATATATGAATATATATGTAATGTGTGTTTGATAACTTGTGTATCTTTGTGATTTTGTGTGAGTGTTAGTCTAGGCTTGGTTAGGCCTAATGAGATTTGTTAGTCTAGGTTTAGACCTAGTACTGCCTAGTTAACCTAATTTGACTAGTACGGTTGACCAGAGTTGACCAAGAGTTGACTTTGATCTAGAATGACCTAGAATCATGTAGAATGCATAGTAGAGCTTTATTTTACCATTTTGGACTTGTTGTGACTTGTGCTGTTCTAAATAGGAGCCAGACACCTCTCCTCGGACAGTACATTTCCTTTGGACATTCAGATAGCAGGCGAGTACATTCTCTGATCATTTCATATCCTGCTTAGAATTATTTCCTGCATTAAATTACTTTACTTGATACTGTCACGTTGGTCACACGAATTTGTACTATATGGATCCTTTCTTGAGATGTTATCCCTTTAGGGTGCATCAGGGTACTCTATGTTCTGTGCGTTTCACTTACATAGCGTATCACTATGCTTCTTTGGTTCTTTGATCACTTGTGACATATACTCATATGATCACAGAGTCTTCGTTGAATCCTTATCCCATTTATTGGGTTTTCCAGAATCCCTATTTATGGGACTACTATATACCACCCTTCGGGGGCTTATCACCCTTTGGGGGCTTATCACCCTTTGGGGGCTTACCCCCCTTCGGGGGCTGTTACATAGAATCATAACATAACCTGGTTGGATCCTTGTATTTTAATTGGGGGTACGAGGGAGTATAAATAGTCATGTGAACAATTCTAAAGTAGAATAGCCATGTACGCCTCTTTAGTATAGCCATGTACAAATCAAGCCGTTCACATGTCGACTTTGTACTCTAAATCACTAGTCACTGGTAGCTCTTTACTTATAGTAGATACTTCTATTACAGTTCTCTCTTTCTGTTTACATACTGTATTTTTTCAGTATCTATATCTTACTTTACTGCATGATTATATTTTCTAACCTGCTATGAACTGTTGAGATGTATTGTGCTCGCTCCTGTCCTGAATGGACCTGTTGATAAATTTTACAGATAGCCTGGAGGTTGCCTGCTAGCCTAGAGGAGACACAGTAGAGGTTGTATAGGTAGCTAGGGTTTTGCTCAGTTTATTTTCGGTTGTCTTGAGTTGTATTTATGGATTTCTATATTTGAGCTTTGAGATGTATTTCTGGGTTGTGTATCTTAGACACTTAGACTTCTATCTGCTGTATCTCTTTTGGATTTCATGTTTTATCTATCTTTCATTATGCTCTACCTTAGATGTGATTGAGTTTATATTCTGCTATGTCACCCCCATTCGGGGAGTATAAACTGCTTAGCCTTATACTGTTAGATGCATGATACCTAGGACAGCGTTCTACCGCCGACACTGCGGCGTAGGCTGGACGTTGTTACGTTCTCGTGCCCTTACTCTAGGGTGCGGGTCGTGACACATTTTTAGTGGTGGCCCATGCAGGTCGAGTTTGTGTAGTGGTATTCGAACTAGAGTACCACTACAGCCTGCAGTAGGATTAGGATATATTTTTGAAGGTACTCAATCACAGTTAGGATTCCTTGAGAGATTCCTGGGACGACCCTTGAGAATCTTATTTTAACTTCGATTTGAAAACTCTTTTCCCTTGATTTGATTTATCTTTACTTTTTATCTTTACTTTCTGTTGTTGAATTTGATTTTGATGGATTATTGTTGAATTTGAGTTTGTATTTATTGATTTTGATGGAAGATCGTTGAATTTTGAATTTTGATGTTAGTGGTTGAATTTGAGTCTGTATTTTTATGATTTTTGATGGATTATTGTTGAATTTTGAATCTTGATGTTAGTTGTTGTTGAGTTAGTATTTATATACATATGTACATTTTTTTTGAGTTAAGGTATAACCTGATAACATACTTGATGAGGACAGTAAGAAAGGTAAAAGTCTACTTTATTATGGAATTAGAATTTATTGCAGTCATATTTGCTAGCATGACAAGGACGTAGAGCCTGATATAGCTATACTTATCTTAGTTATGAAATCTAGATTTTCTTGCAGCCATACCGGGTGGCGTGGTAAGAATTCTAGATAACATGATTATAGGGTGTATGCCTTATTATGGACACTATCGTTTATTGTAGCTATGCTTATTGGCGTGGCAGAATTCTGACAACATAATTTTAGGAAGACGCATATGATTATCAGATTGTACCTTAAATATTTTTGAACATATTTTCTCTACTTTTGTTTCAGTCCTTCAAAAAAAAAGGAATTATTGTTTGTTTTGCTTCTCATTATTTAACTTAGGAGTAGTATTAGTTGTATTATAAACCTTGTGTAACTTCTTACTATAAATTTCTTCTTAATACAATGAATCTATGATTTTGCTAGACCTTGACTTAGATTTGATATTATAACTCTGGTTTCAAATGGTTCCTTCTATTAAACAGATAAGCAGAACAGATTTTATCATTATTTTTTTCTTGCCATTATTTCTTGTATTACCTTAGAATATATAATATAGTGGACACAGATACCTGCTGACACGTATGCATACTACACATGTTACCAACCTATCTAAATACATGTTAATATGATTGATGTTAAGTTCTCAAAATCCTAGTATTCTAATATAGTGCAGTATCAGTGACTAGTTCTCTGTTTCTCCATATTAAATTCGTAAATTAAATTTAAATTTCATGTTATTAGTTTTGTTCACATTACTACACATGTATGTTATATACAAGGTTTCAATTCTTAAAGATATTGGTTGAGTTTGGTTGAGTTTTGTGTTGTGTCAAACCTGAGACTGTGTACATATTAGCCCTTTAAGTCTGAATTCTGAGTGATTAGTCAATTGGCAGTTTTCTTTAATTGTAATGTTTTGAGCCGTATACATGGTTGTGTGCAGGTATATAATGATAGGTTCATACTCTTACATGTTAGGTTGTGGTTGTGGTAAACATTGAGTTGGTTTTGATATTCGAATTTCTCCAAAATTTGAAAACTGAATACATGTTAACATTTTTTTTCATTGCTTTCAAATGTGTAGTTCAATTTCAAATCTAATATGTAATGTTGAACTAAAACTGAATGATTGAACCCTTTATTTCAAGTTTTAACCCATGTACACTTGACACCCTACACTAATGTTCACAACTGCCATGAAAACCTAACCCTTCATCTCTATGTTATGTTCATATAGCTATATAGATATATATATATATAGTTCTGTATACATGTTATAATGTATATAGATGTAATTAAATCTCTACCTCTCTATATATATAAATATACATATATATATGGTTAGCCATGCATGTTATGAGTAATTAGCTTGTGCCTTGTAGACTGCTTAACCAATATGCCATGAATAGTGTAACTTGATAGCTATAGTTGAGACACAAATCCTCCTATACACTTTCATGTATATTTCACACAACCACATAACCCTTACATAATACTAGCTTTTTCCTCTCTAACACACTCTCTATATATTATATTGTGTTTGGATTTCAATGCTATTGACTTTCGTTCCTTAAACTCTTAGTTCTGATTTTCTTAAATAGTACCCCTTTATAGATGTTTAGTAGTTAACTTATTTTATTTTGATAATTACCAGTTTTCATATAGGATGGTAGACTGCCTTACAGCTTTGATGATTGTTGTTTTTGTAACTTTTCTAGTTCAACACCCTTGATTGCTTGTATGTTTTGATACCCTATGATTGCTTTGGTCTAGTGTGACTAGTATACCTAGATGAGACTTTCATTACCACCGTATGCCATGATCCTGTATGCCGTCCTTTTAGATTGTATGATTGATTAAGTTTTGAGACTTTGATTGTGGGGGTTTGACCTGGAAAGGATAGGAACATTTTAATTTCGAGGACAAAATTTTTATAAGGTGGGTATGATTGTAACACCCAATTTTCCAGAAGAGGGTAATTTTAATCATTTATTGATTTGATATTTAAATTATGATATGATTTTTGGTAATTTTTAAATCATTTTAAAAATATTTAAAATCATGACTTGTGATTTTAATGTTTTGCTAGTGAAACCCTAGAGACTGTTTGACCTAGAGCCTAACCATGTGATTAGGATATTTTAATGTCATTTCTGGCCTAAGGATATCTTGCATTTGACCTCTTTGAATTATTTTGATATTTATTGCGTTGGTGATTGTTGATTTTGACCTTTGATATGTGTGATTTTTTGATGGTTTTGTGTCCGTAGCGGACACGTATCAGTTTTTATTTACAAATGTTTGATGTGCCTCAAAGAGATTTTTTTTATTGCTGATTTTTTTTAGAAAAGTATTTGAATGAGATTGTTTTTTGCATGTGTTTCCTGTAATTGCTTTGTTTTAATTTCAAGGACGAAATTTTTTTAAGGTGGATAGATTTGTCATCCCCAGTTTTCAGAAACAGGAGTATTTTTGTCATTTTACATTTTTGAATATTTTTGAAATTTATTTTATTATTTACGATATTATTTTGGGGTTGAAATTTATTTTATTATTTATGATATTGTTTTGAGGTTATTTGAGTCGGGTTCGAATTTCAACTCAATCCGACTTGAAACGGGGATCCGGGGGGTAGTTTGACTCTAGTGGGACCCACACACTAGTTAGGCATGGCCCACATGATATTAATTTTAGTCCACATGATATAAATTTTAGTTAGTAGTTAGACTAATTATTTATGGATAGGTTTAGTTTAATTAGAGACTTAAACTAGACTAAATTGACCTCAACCTTTAACCCATTTCTAATTTAAATCAAATAGATTAGTGGAGGGCATTTTGGACATTCAAATAGGGGACACCTCACCCTTTTTGGGCAGCCACCTATGGGGGGGATAAGGAGTGAGTCACTCCTTCATTCATTTGTTTTCATCCACTTTCTCTCTCTTGTTCTTCCCCAAATTAATTTAGAGATTAACCTCCATTGATTTTATCTCCAAATCCATCATTTCTTCCACCAAATCTTTTTCATTTCTCCTCTACTTCATGGATAGAGGGTGCTAGCCAAGTTTGGGAGGATTCGGAGCTCGTTCGTGTCCTTTTAGAATCTCTACGTGTCGGTGTCGTGTCGAAAGGAATTTCCTTTGAATCTCTCTCCCGGAAGGTATAATCTCTTCTCTAATCCATCCCTACATGCATATAAAAATATTTTGAACCCATAGAAATGACCCCCATGGTTGTATCTCCATTTGTGTCCATTTCGTGTCCATTTGGAGGTCATAGGAGTGTCCTTTGTGTTGTGGTTGTGTCTATATGGGAAAACCCCAAATTTGGGCACAATATGTGTTGTTGTTATGTATAAATGAATTATTACGTGTTTAATCTCATATTTTTGTATTGGAGATGTGTTCTATAGTGTCTCATATATATATATTAGTGTAGAGAGTGAGTTCTTGATATATTATGTTATATACTTGTGTTTCTTTTGTCTCAAACTACCTAAATTCGTCATAATATTTATCCACATTTTTAGTAGCAATAACAACTTAGAAATGTTATAACTTTTAGCTTAAAACTCCGATTTATCTCCCATTTTTTTTAAAAGAACCGTATCGAAGTTAGCTTTCCAAATATATATTTTAATAAGCTAAATTCATTCTAAAACTTTCTGTAAAATTATTTGAGTGTCAGCTGTACGAAAGACGAACGCGTTTCGGTGTTTTTGTGATTCCAGGAGCTTTCGGACACAAAAATGCGATCCGTTTAAAGTTTCGAAAAGCTAACACAAAGATCTATAACATACTTTAATCCTAGAATTTAATTAATGTTTAATTTGTACATTATTGATTTTAAGTAGAAGATTACTATACGACAATTGCATTTTGTGTATCCTTGTATGTACAAATATGTATGTATGCATGTGTATATATATGTGTGTGTGTGTTAAGAGAATGTAATATAATATAGAGTATGCATAAATGATATAATGTATGAAAGTATATAATGTATTCAAATATGTATGTATAGGTGCATGAATGAATGAATGAATGAATGAATGCGTTGCATGAATGAATGGATGAAATGAAAGCATGTGGGTAATGCAAGGTATTGAAACATGTATGCAAGTATCCATATGTAAGTAAGTAACATAATCAAGTATGAATGTATGCTATATATGAATGCCAACATGATAGGAATGTATGATGCCATATTAGCACTTAGCACCATGTTCATATGTTAAAACCCCCTTCTATATGTTGACAGTAACCCCAAGCATGAATACACATAAAACCTACTTACTGTTATGAGTAAACCCTTTGATGTATAAATAAACCCTTTTTGCTATGATTAACACCCCCACACACACATGCTAAACCTATGCTTTACATGTTATTTCTTCTATGTGACACAATGAACCCTTGCTAAATGTTATTCTTATAACATAATACCCTCACACTTGAACACATTGTACTGCTATGTACACATTGCCATATCCACATTCATGTATCACCCACTCCTTGTCTTTATGCACCTTACTTGTAATAAAAATATATATGAATATATATGTAATGTGTGTTTGATTACTTGTGTAGCTTTGTGATTTTGTGTGAGTGTTAGTCTAGGCTTGGTTAGGCCTAATGAGACTTGTTAGTCTAGGTTTAGACCTAGTACTGCCTAGTTAACCTAATTTGACTAGTACGGTTGACCAGACTTAACCAAGAGTTGACTTTGATCTAAAATGACCTAGAATCATGTAGAATGCATAGTAGAGCTTTATTTTACCATTTTGGACTTGTTGTGACTTGTGCTGTTCTAAATAGGAGCCAGATACCTCTCCTCGGACAGTACATTTCCTTTGGACATTCAGATAGCAGGCGAGTACATTCTCTGATCATTTCATATCCTGCTTAGAATTATTTCCTGCATTAAATTACTTTACATGATACTGTCACGTTGGTCACACAGATTAGTACTATATGGATCCCTTCTTGAGATGTTATCCCTTTAGGGAGCATCGGGGTACTCTATGTTCTGTGCGTTTCACTTACATGACGTATCACTATGCTTCTTTGGTTCTTTGATCACTTGTGACATATACTCATATGATCACAGAGTCTTCTTTGAACCCTTATCCCATTTATTGGATTTTCCAGAATCTCCATTTATGGGACTACTATGTACCACCCTTCGGGGGCTTATCACCCTTTGGGGACTTACCACCCTTCGGGGGATGTTACAAAGAATCATAACATAACCTGGTTGGATCCTCATGTATTAACTGGGGGTACGGGGGAGTATAAATAGTCATGTGAACAATTCCAAAGTAGAATAGCCATGTACGCCTCTTTAGTATAGCCATGTACAAATCAAGTCGTTCACATGTCGACTTTTTACTCTAAATCACTAGTCACTGGTAGCTCTTTACTTATAGTAGATACTTCTATTACAGTTCTCTCTCTCTCTGTTTACATACTGTATTTCTTCAGTATCTATATCTTACTTTACTGCATGATTATATTTTCTAACCTGCTATGAACTGTTAAGATGTATTGTTCTCGCTCCTGTCCTGACTGGACCTGTTGATAAATTTTACAGATAGCCTGGAGGTTGCCTGCTAGCCTAGAGGAGACACAGTAGAGGTTGTATAGGTAGCTAGGATTTTGCTCAGTTTATTTTCAGTTGTCTTGAGTTGTATTTATGGATTTCTATATTTGAGCTTTGAGATGTATTTCTGGGTTGTGTATCTTAGACACTTAGACTTTTATCTGCTGTATCTCTTTTGGATTTCATGTTTTATCTATCTTCCATTTTGCTCTACCTTAGATGTGATTGAGTTTACATTCTGCTATGTCACCCCCATTCGGGGAGTATAAACTGCTTAGCCTTATACTGTTAGATGCATGAGACCTAGGACAGCGTTCTACCGCCGACACTACGGCGTAGGCTGGGCGTTGTTACGTTCTCGTGCCCTTACTCTAGGGTGCGGGTCGTGACAGAGGAAGAAGCTCTGAGGAAGGCCGCCTGCAACCTGCTAGTGTCATCGAGAAATAATGTCTTTGAGCTTCTTGGAAATACGTTTTCAATCAAGAAGGCTCGGATCCTCGTTAATTTTATGTATTTCCTTCTGTTTAAATTTATGTAAATAAAAAGAAATTTTATTTACATTCTGAGTCTCTGTGTTGATATTTCTTCTTTTTCTTCAAACACAATATTTCTTGAGAAATTTGCCATTAATGGGCATCATGGCGACTCGATCATCCATACCAGTCAATTGATAAGCTCCGTTGGAGAAAACTTTGCTTACAATATAGGGTCCTTCCCACTTCGCTTCGAATTTGTCTTTGCTCATATGCATCATAGTCATAGGACGTCTGACGGTTAGAACTAGTTCTCCTTTTTGAAATGTTCGGACTTTAACTTTACGGTTGAAGGCTTTTGATATATGAACTTGGTGTAACTTAATATGTTGTTGAGCTAGGAGCCATTTCTCGTCAAGCGCTTCAAGCTCCTGAAGTCTCAGGCGATCATTGTTTTCGGTTGTGAGTTCGTTGGCAATGGCAGTTCTTAGGGAAGGGATCTGGATTTCCAATGGTAAGACGACCTCACATCCGTATACCAAAGAGAAAGGTGTACAGCCTGTAGGAGTACGTATAGTAGTACGGTAAGCCCACAGACATTCTCCAAGCTTCTCACTCCAGTTTTGTTTGTTGGTAGAAACAAACTTCTTGATGAGTTTGATGATGGTCTTGTTAAATGCTTCTGCCAACCCGTTAGTTGTAGGATTGTAAGCTGTAGAAGCAATATTATTGATCATGTTGTCATCGTAGAATCGAGTGAACTTCTGACTGATGAATTGTGGCCCATTATCATGAATAATTCGTCGAGGAACACCGAATCTGTAAATCACATGATGCTTGATAAAGTTGATGATGCTGCTTGTCTTGACCTCAGCTAGAGGTATAGCTTCAGCCCATTTTGAGAAGTAATCAGTTATGGCTAATATGAACCGATATCCTCTAGACGAGGGAGGGTTGATAGGACCGATGACATCCATTCCCTAAGCTTCAAAGGTCCAAGATGCTACCATCGGATGAAGGAATTCTGACGGTTGATGAATGAAGTCAGCGTGGATTTGACATGCTCGGCACTTTCTTGCATACTCGATTGCATCAGATACCATTGAGGGCCAATAATAGCACATACGGCGAATGCGATCCTGTAATTTAGGACCAGGTTGATGTGTGCCACAAACACCATCATAAGCTTCACGAAGTATTTGTTTTGCTTCTTTTCCCGTAAGACAACGTAGGAGTAAGCTGTCGAACGTTCGTCGGTAGAGTGTCTTTGTAGTATGATTATAGTAAAATCTGAGTAACCGTCATCGAATTGTTGTAGCCTCCTTTGGATCTTCGGGTAGGATGTCATGGACTACGAAGTCTATGAAAGGAGTCCTCCAATCATCATTGATGGCACAAATTTCAACTGAATTGTTGAATTCCATGTTTGGGCTGTTAACTTCCATATTTAAGTTATTCTGGACACAAAATAACTCTCTATTAGTGATGACGATCATTTGTTGTCTTCTGACGGAAATTGCTAATATTGCTGCAAGATTAGCGAGTGCATCAGCTTCTGTGTTACATGCTCGGCGTACATGCTTGATGAAGAAGCCTTTGAATGAAGTGGCCATCCTGATCGCTGCATCATGATATGGAACCAAATCTTGATGTCGAACTTCGTATGTGCCTCTAACTTGATTGACAATCAGTTTGGAGTCTCTGTAAACTTCAAGATACTCAATATCTAATTGTTTAGCCAATTGGAGACTAATGAGCTGAGCGTTGTATTCAGCCACATTGTTGGAACACGACTCATCTAAAGAATAAGCTCTTTGGATAGCTAACCCTTCTGGTGAGACGAGAACGATTCCAACTCCAGCAACAATAGCACCTTTTGGTCCAATTCTGGATGCACCATTAAAGAATAAACGCCAAATAAGAATTTCTTTTGAAATCATGTTCGACTCCAAGGTTTCATCTGGAATCTCATCGTAGAGTTTAGATGTTTCGGGAACTGGATGAGCTGCTAGAAAGTCAGCAAGGGCTTGACCTTTAACAGACATTTGAGGAACATAAACCATATCATATTGTGTTAACAATATGGCCCATGTTGCAAGCCTAGAATTGAGTGTACTGGACTTCTTCATCAGGACCCGGAGAGGGTTAACTCTAGAAATAACATGAATTGTTTGGCCAGTGATATAATATCTCGTCTTTTGAATAGCAAATATCAAAGCTAGACATTCTTTTCTACTGGAGTGTATCGATGCTCAGCTCCAATCATCATGCGGCTAAGGTAGTAGATAGCCTGCTCATGACCTTCTTTATTCTTCTGAGCTAATAAAGCCCCTAGGGAGTGGTCCATTGCTCGAACATACATCAGGAAAAGTATTCCTGACACTGGAGACACTAGAACTGGAGGGTTCATCAAGTACCGCTTTATGTCTTCAAATGCTTGTTGACATTCTTCAGTCCAAATAAATGATACGCCTTTCTTCATGAGTTGAGTGAATGGTCTACAGCGTCCAGAAAGATTTGATATGAATCTCCTGATGTATGCAACCCGTCCCTGGAATCCTCGTAGCTCTTTTAGGTTGTGTGGAGGATGCATCTCTTGAATGGCTTTGATTTTTTTAGGGTTAACGTGTATACCTTTAGAGGTAATAACGAATCCAAGAAATTTGCCACTAGAGACTCCCAGGAATGACTTGGTGGGATTCATCTTGAGTTGATGCTGGCGCATTAGGTCGAAAATAGTTCTCAAATCTTGAATATGGTCTTCTTTTAAACGACTTTTGACTGCAATATCGTCAACATAACATTCAACAGTCTTTCGTAAATGATCACGAAAGATGATACTCATGGCCCGCTGATAAGTTGCACCAGCGTTCTTAAGACCGAATGGCATGACAGTGTAGCAATAGACTCCAAGAGGAGTACAAAAAGATGTATGTTTCTCATCTTTTGGATGCATCTTGATTTGATTATATCCTGAAAATCCATCCATAAAGGACATACGTTCAAATCTGCAAGTATTATCAATGATGACATTAGTGATCGGAAGAGGAAATTCGTCTTTGGGATAAGCTTCATTAAGGTCTCTGAAGTCGATGAAGACCCGGACTTTCCTTGTCTTCTTTAAAACTAAGACAATATTAGCCACCCAGTCCGGATGTTGTTCTTCTCTGATGAAACTGCAGGCGATGAGTTTTTTAACTTCAGCTTCTATGGCATCCATCATGTCAGGTCGAAATCGACGTTGTTGCTGTTTGCCTGGCCTCGCATTTGGCAGAATATTGAGCTTGTGGGTAGCGATCTGAGGATCCAACCCCGGCATGCCTTCATCGCTCCAAGTGAATACATTAATGTATTCCCTAATGAGTTGGATTAGTTCTTGTTTATCCACTTTAGAGAGGCTTTTGCTGACAACTATCAGTTTCGGGGCAATTTCGTCTCCAATATTGACTTGAACCAACTGATCTTCAGTAGGTGGGTCACGTTGCTCAAAGCGAAGCTCCCATTGAGTATCCATCCTTTATGCCCAAGGATCAGATTCAGAAGCTTTGACAAAGTCTTCATCATCTTTCGAGAACTCGGCAGTCACCATATTGGAAGATAGAGTCACGCGATGGACGTGCCCTACACTGGTGTCTGAATCCCATGAGATAGAATCAGAAGAGTTAGATCGTTCTTCTTCCTCGGATTCGGAGTTGGTGAGGTGTAACCTAATCCCCGCTTCGTTTTTCTGTAGTATTGTTGTGATTTTCCTTTTGGAGTAGGAATACGAATAGGAGTTCGCCTTCCTTTGCCGCCATTGAGACCAGTTTTAAAATTATAGCCCATCTTTTGAATAATATCTTTTGATTGATGACTATAACGACATAGTCGAAGTCTTCTGTTATCATGATTTTCTTCTTCACTATCGGGCATGATCTTTTGTTCCATTCCTTTACATAGAAAGTTTATCTTTCTTTTTGGAAGGAACTAAGAAGAAGGAGTCCTGCATTGGCTCGAGCAATACTTCGTTTCGGGAAGCTTCAACTGCTCCTATGGCAAGTGGTTCGAAGTTATCACACATTTTTAAATAACATCGAGTATAATAAAAGACATCAGCATACTGTAAAGGAGATGCAACTTTATTGATTTGTACATCATCATTTACAACATGATTCTTAGCCTTCACAGAAGGCTTAGCAAGGTTGATAACCAGAGGAGAAGAACGAGAAGGAGAAGGTTTGTTACGACGAAGGTCAATAACAAGAGGCTCAGAAGAGGTGAGCTCCCTTTGTTCATTTTCTACAGCAAGAGGTTGTTTGTTATGAGAGAAAAGATGTATAGTCAATGTCTGAGAAGAAGAGGGACAAATAGCACGTCCTTTGAAGGGGATCATGAGAACATCTTTTGAAGTATGTTTCTGATCTTCCTCACTATCCATTGCCAATACAACTTTCATGAACTCCTCTTTGTACATCTGAGAGTCCGTAAAATATGCTTCAATGCCCCTAAAAGGATTTAAATCAGCTACTTCCTTTTGGACTTCTCCATTGACATCCACATATTTAAAGCATTGATGTAAAGTGGATGGTACAATGTTATGCTCATGCAAAAAGAGTCTTCCCAGCAAAGCAATATAAGAGCCGTGATTATCAATCATGTAGAAAGTAACCTTTGTACGAAGATTACCTATTTGAACTTTCAGGCGAATCTTTTCCAAAGGTTCACTTCTCCCAGAATTGAATCCCAGGATTGTGGTGATGGTTGTCGAAAGATTGTGTACGGGAATCTTCAATACATCTAGTAGAGTCTTTGGCATGATGCTAAGTGTAGATCCAGGATCGATCAAGATACGATCAACCTTCATGGTATCAACATATCCCGTGAAGTAGAGGGGTCGATCATGACTATTATCTTTTAACAACATATCATCTTGTGTAAAGGTGATGTTTGGTATTAGTTCCATCATACTATGACAATGAAGGCATGTTATAGGCTCATCCTCTGGTTTCTTGAGAAGTGTTAGACAAGTATCAGCTTGCGTTAAAGCTTTACTCAATATTTCTCGAGTCTTCCTCGAAAGACGGAGTAGCTCAAAAATTGACAATCTTGCCGGAGTGTTGGCTTGCTGAGCTAGTATATCAAATTTATACGGCTTCTCAAGTCCCAAGGTTCAAGTTTTCTTCAATACTTTATCGAAACGGGCAGCCTGTTTTCCTTTGTCGGCTATCGTCGATTTGGGAAGAGTTGGCTCTATCGGGGATGATGAAGCTAATGGATTATTAACAGCAGGAGAAGATGATTTTTGAGGAGACTCCAGAGCTGGAGCAGGGTTTTTTTTGACCTTCTGAATAGTCTCTTAGGTAAGGTTTCCCAGATCTGGTACCAGTTAGGACTTCTTCTTCGGATACAGGCTCAAAGGACACCATATTGCAACTTTTTGCCTGGATTTTATTTCTAGAAGGTTTCTTTTGGTAAGATGGAGAGTTTGTCCAGTAACCCAAACCAACCCGAGATTGATTGTGAGAAAGACAGAGAGAAAGAGGTATAGGAGATCCCTTTCCATGATTCAAACCAAAGGCCTTTTGTAGATCATATTCCATCTTTGTCATGAGTTCACGAGATTGTGGACTGTACAGATGGAAAGCTGGTTGGTATTTGGCTTCTGATTTTGACAATGTTGTCTTATTAGTGGAAGAAGAAGAAGGATTATATGCTGCCGAGATGAAGGTAGCAGTTAGAGGTGGAAGACAATGCTCACCAAATGAAATCATATGACATGATTTATTTTTAGTGGCCTTCTTAGACTTGGTGGAAGAAGATGGTGTTTCAAAGTCCACCACTAAATCTGGATGGATCCATATGATCTTCCCTTTATCAGTAGACATAGGAACAAGACCACCTGTTCGTACAGGTGAAAGATTAACAATTTCCAGGGTAGTTCTCGGAATGGGGATGTCGCCGTCGTGCACAAGTTGAGCTAGAAAATCTCTAAATTGTAAAGAGACAACATTAGCCGTTACAGTTTTCTCGTCTTGCTGGAGAGTGATTGCACCAAAATTGACCATCTCTTGAATTTTACCCTTAAGCACATAGAACGCTCGAGTTGGATGTCCAATAAACCTGTGGTAAACACAATATTTAGTATGGTCAGTCTTACCAACTTCATCTGGCCGTTTAGGTTCTGGCAGTTGGAGTTTATTGCTCTTGGTGAGGCAATCAAAGATACTCATGATATCATCTTCATCGAAAGAGTATTCTTCTTTTGGACGAGGTATCCATTGTGGTGGTGCTGTAGGGGTAGTTGTTGGCTGATTTACATTGATGGCTAGGGCTTCATTGCCTTTGAGGTTAATGGCAAAAGTTTCCTTGATCTTACGATTATTTTGACGGCCATTATTATTTGGGGTCGCACGTTCATCTTTATCAAGATTAGGCATTTGAATGCCTAATTGCTTGAATTTGTCAGCGCTCTCTTCTGCGGCTTTGGCGTTCATTATAAAAGAAGGTCAATCCTGGAACTGTGTTGATCCTGTCCACATGTTGATTATAGGCAACAAGTTTGATTTGCAAGTGTCTATAGTTAAAGCATCTGGAGTTCCGAGAGGCATTTTGAGTGCTTCACGACAGAACCGTTCAATAAAATGTTCAGTCATTTCATTATGTCTTTGTTTGATTTTGATGAGAACAGACATAGTCATGCCATTGGTTTCCTCTTAAAATTGTTCCAATAACATTTATTTGAAGCCAGCGAAAGAGGTTATACACCCATCTGGTAAACTACGATACCAGTCATATGTTGCACCAGCTAAACAGCCAACAAATACTCTAGTAAGAATAGCATCATTTGGTTGAAGTTGATCAATCATTACTTCAAAGTGATTGAGGTATTGACTTGGAGACGTGCTGCCATCAAACAGCATAATAGTAGGGGGTTTGTATATAGGAGGAAATTGGATCTCTTTCCATTCTATGGGATAGGGATATTTGATCCCAAGCTTCTGCAGGCTATCCTTCTGTTTGAAAGCTTCAAATTGAGTACCTAAAAGTTTTACGGCCTCATTGGTATCTTCTGTTGATTGCGAAGTAGTAGATTGATTCAATGTGTTATGAGGGGGTACCGCATGATAAGTACCACCCCCTGTACCAGATTGACTTGGAATAGCCTGTGTAGGAATAGAAGCGGTGTGAGGAGATTGTACCCCCAGATCAATATTGGTAGGAACTGATGTTGTCACAGATTCTCGAGTCGGAATCAGATTTGCGACTGGTGGAACTGTATGTCGTGTCATAATCCCAGCATGTATTCCTACCATCATCTCATCCACGTTCTTCAAACTAGCCTCCAAAGCAGCAATTCTCTGCTCTTGACTGGAAGAAGTGGAGGTATCTTGATCTTCTATGACGGCATAAGCAGTCACTTCTCTAGCCCTTGAAGACGAGCTCGTGGAAAGGATGGTCCTTTCAGAACTTTCACTGTCAGCATCAAAGTCACATAAAGAACTACCCCCAGAATAAGTGATAGGGATATCTTTTTGACTGAAGGAATCTTGGTTTGAATCAAGAAGATTCCTTTGACCGATTGTGTCTTGGTCGGAAGGCAGATTCCTTTGGCTGATTATTTCTCGGCTTCTTGATCTAGTATATTGATATACTCCTTCATTGGATTCATGAATCCGATCTAAGTATTGCTGACTAGGATTGCGAGATGTATTACATCTTGGACGTTTTTTACCCTAGTACTTCGAGATGTCATGTTGACAGGAGCAAAGAGTAATTCATCTTCGTCCACTAGGATTGGTTCAGGAGTCTGAACATAATTCAAACGGTCAAAGACGGACTGCTTGGCTGACTGACAGCAGCATTTGATGTCAACTTCATGATGGTGGTTGTAATGATGTTCTTGCTGTTAGACCACCGCTGGACGGGATGGATTTGCAACCTTCCGCTTCTGTATTAAGAGTTCACGGAGGTCACTAACAGGACGAGAAAAAGATGCAAGAATGTAGTCTTTGATGATATTCGGGACATGATTCATGTTCCTGAGGTGTCCTGTACCTTAAGTGTACAAGGACAAGCTAAGCTGGTTAGCATAAGTCACAGGATCTTTCACCTCAGCATTCTTTCTCTGGTACAAGTTAGCAATTGGTGGTGGTTGCGCTTGATACATCTTATTATTTCTCAAAGTTGAGCCTAATTGGCACCAGTTGATATAGGTGCGCAAGTTTGACAGAGGATCTACTTGTGCATCTACTTGAGATACTAGTAGTTTGCCCTGTCGGGATCTTGAAATACATAAGGTTGGTAGATCCTGCCCTGATCTTTTTGGAGTAGGCATAATGCCCTTTTGTATGGAAGGTTTATTCTGAATAGAACCCATCTTCCTGACAGATATTTGGTTGTCTCTGTTAAGGAGAGCAGTACTTTCCACCCAGTCAACGACTCAAGCAGAATGAGGAAAAGCTAAAGAACGTTTTCCTTGATTTAGTGATTTCTCACTAAACTTCTAATTTTGTGGCAAAGAGGGAATTACTAAACAGTGCTTCTTTTTATATTGCGCTAGTGAAGAAGTACATGCAAGTTGTGCCAGGGCATGAACCTGCGTAAGTTGCGCCAGAGCAGAAACATGCGCAAGTTGCGCCGGAGAAGAAAAGGGCAAAGGATGCTTTTCTTTGTTTTGGACAGGCAGTATGTCGAGACAGAGTCTCCTACGATTTCAGGGTCGAAGAAGTAGAGGGATTAGCCAAAAGGTTGTTTCCCTTAGGTTACGCCAAAGCAGTGATGGACGCAAGTTGCACAGAAGCAAGAATAGGTGCAGGTTGTGCTAGGGAAGAAAAGGCCAAGGGGCACTTTCCTTTATTTTGGACAACAGTGTGTCGAGACAGAGTCTTCTTCGATTTTAGAATCGGAGAAGTGGAAGGATTAGCCAAAAGACTGTCTCCCTTAGGTTGCGCCAAAGCAGTGATGGGTGTGAGTTGCACAGAGACAGAAGATTGCACCACCAAGGACTTAGGAGTCCAAACAGAGCGCATCTTGCTCTTAACAGCGGCAGCAGTGCGCTTGGCACCCCCCAGCATTGATCATGGTCTCGTAGGCTATCTGGTAGACTTGAATGACCAGGGTCTTTTGCGTCTTGCCGATTGACGCGGTATTACATTGAGTTATCACTTTCTCGTCGGAGGAGAAATCGTCCCCAGCAGAGTCGCCATATTTATTTACAAAGAACAAAAGTTTTATTATAAACTAAAAAAAAAGAGTACATGAGTATAATTGATTTTTGGAGAAGTACAACTATAGGAATCTGATCAAAGGACGATCACTTTATCCCTTGGATGATGTGATATCGAAGACACGAGCCTCTGGAGAATGCAACAGCACTTTAGCAAAAGATTATGATCACTCTTGATGTTTTGAGACTGATTTGAAACTCTATTTATAGAGTTCTTGAAATAACTGTTTAGCAGTTATTCTGGGTTGTGCATATTTTAGGTTGCGCAGCTCCTGTTCACTTGTGCGAAAGGTTACACTAATTGTTGTGGACGCGTGGCATCATTTGATTGAGATGCGTATGGTCGTGAGCAGTATAGTAGGCACGTTCTGCAAAGTTAGTGGCTTGTGCGCCACGTTACTCTGTTCTGAACACTGTTTGATCACCTTGTGCGTATTTTATCAGGTTGCACGTGGGCACAACGTAACAACCTGCGCGAGTGGTTTGCACCAACTGCTGTAGACGCATGGCATCGTTTGATTGAGATGAGCATGGTCGTGGGTAGTTTTAGTGGGCACGCTCTGCGAAGTTGGTGGCTTGCGCACCACGTCACCCTGTTTTAAAATAAAAAGTTGATCAAGTGGCGCCAACTAGCCAGGCTGTGCATGGGCGCAACTCAACGAATGGCGCCTTTGACTAGGTCTTCTGTGCTGTACTGATTAATCCTCGTGCCATACAGTGACTTGTGCGAACCAGCTGTCAGCATTAATTATATGCTGACAAAATCTTCTCGAGTGCCGCGTTGCGCGAGATTCGAATGGATTTTCCTTAATCTCCATGCTATCAGTTGTCAGATAATGATGATGCCGTTATAACTTATCGAGGAAGTACGCCACGTGGCTCTTGCACAACCTGACTCCAGCGCAACCTGATGCTGGCACAGTCTGATGCTACGCAACTTGATTGTTTGGCGTAATATAGTTTTTAACGCCATCTGATGATTTGAACCCTTTAATGGGTGGCGTAGTTTAATTTTTAGCCTCTACAGCGGCTATTAGTTCAAATGACACAGGGCCTAAGGGAGAGCCATGGCACTGATGGGCATGGTGGTTCCTTTACTGAGAGGATCAGGTACTGATAGGCATGCTGGAGGCACTCAGGAGGAAGCAGAGAGCGTCAAATGATGGAGACAAGAGGAGTGGAACCGAGGATACGTCCACCTCATTCTTCGCTGGAGATAACATCGCCATGTATGCCCGTCCATCAGAAGGTACTGACGACTCACTCGTCCTTGCATCTATGTCTTCCCCTAAATCGTCAGACTGAATTATCGACTCGGAGGCATCTCGGCATGTGATGGAAAATGCTAGTGAGTTCTCATACACTCACTGTTTGCAAAAACAAAAGTTTGATTACAAAATAAGAAAAGAGTACAATAGTATAATTGATTTATGGAAATGTACAACTGTAGGAATCTGATTAGAAGACGATTACCTTATCCCTTGGACGATGTGATATTGAAGACACAAGTCTCTAGAGAATACAACAGCACTTTATCAGTAGATTACGATAATTAATTATGCTTTAGAACTGATTTGAAACTCTATTTATAGAGTTCTGAAATAACTGTTTTCTGAGTTGCGTGCACTTCAGGTGGCATGCCTTCTATCCAGTTGCACGAACGGTTACTTGAACCGCTGGAGACACGTGGCATCATTTGAGTGAGATGCGCATGGTCGTAGGCTGTGTAGTAGACACGTTCTTCGAGATTAGTGGCATGTGCGCCACATCATCCTGCTTCTGAACAAAAGTTGATCAGGTGGTATCGAAACTCTAGGTGGCGCGAGCGTGCAACTTGACATTTGACGCCTTTGACTAGGTCTTCTAGGCTATGGTGATTGATCCTTGCGCTTCTTGATAAGTTGCGCAAGCTCATTGTTAGCATTAATTGCATGCTGACAAAATCTCCTAGAGCGTCGCGTTGCACAGGATTCGAATGGATTTTCTTCGACTGACGAGCTGTCAGAGCTGTCAGTAATGATGGCAGCCGTTACATCTTCTCAAGGATGCTTGCCACATGGAGCTCGTGCATCCTGGCTTAGGCGCAACCTGAGACTGGCGCAACTTAGTGATCTGGCACTACTTGATGCTAGAGCTTTGTTGAGAGGGGCGCCCATTGATTTTTAGGCTTCTACAAGACCCCCTTCAAAGTTTTCAGAGTTTGAAAGATTTTAAAATTTGAAATACTTTGAATTAGAAAATTTTGACACGAGTTGTGCCAGTCAATGTTTAACTAATTTTGCTTTTTGAGCACAAGTTGCGCAACAGTTTCGAAATACCCTTTAGGCTATAAATAGCTGTTCAAGAAGGATTTTCAACTTTTTACTGAAAGTTATTTTCCTCAAACCCTTCATCTTCTTTCTCCTAACTCTCGAAGCTCCTCCGACGATCGTCAATGGTACCAAAAAAGTCTACCACCGACAAGGGAAAAGGCTATTGCTGGGCCTTCATCACGTACATCACCACCGAGGGTGCCTCGCTATGCGTCTCCATCATCGAGAGCTGAACAAGCCAACCCACCCTTCCAAGGTGATCTTCATAGAACAAATCGACCATCACTTAGGTGCCAGTGAACAAACGAATCCACTATACCAGAGTCAATCATCTCTTTTAGAGTTCTGATTGATTTGCGCACACTGTAACGTGCGCCTCCTCTTTTTAGAGTGTAGGCATGCACTCTATTTACTCACGCCTCCTCTTTTTAGAGTGTTGGCTGCGTCAAAAATATAATGTTTGTTTTTACGAACAGTGTTGCGCATGTTTCAAATTTCTGCCTTCTGACTTGCGCGAATGCACCCTTCAAACATGCGCATTTCAAGTTTGCACTAGGCGCAACTTGATAACTTGCGTAATGTAGAATTTGAGTTCATATTAATCTTGAGCTGACACTAGGCGCACTCTGTAGGCTTGCGTAACATTAAATCATGCGCAACCTAAATTATATATATTTTTAGATTCTTGCGTAACCTGTGACTTCGTGCACCCTGTTTAAAATTTAGATACTGTTTTATAGACTTTATAATTGATCTTTTACTCTCTTCTTTTTGTAGTTGATCTCAGAGAAGACCCTAATGCTAAAAGATATGCTTCGGCCTTCAATGTGTCAGAATATCGAAAAGACTTATCCTACGTACAGTATCCTCAATATGATCTTCCTGAGCCCCGAAGAGCTATGCTCGCAGCTCAAGAGAACCCTTCCTTATTATGCTTGATGAACGGTGAACCTTTGGAAAGTCTGGACAATGTCGTTCATAAGAAGCCAGCTTTCTTGTTTGGAGAGGCGATCAAGAAGATGTCCCAGCCCAAAGCGAAGAGAGAAGACAGATTTTATCAATACGGGGACAGAATCATGTACCTCACAGAAATGTCGAAACACTTTTTTCTGTCTCGATATGCATTTTCTAGTTATCCCCGACGTATGGCATAGGATCTGACCTCGATTCAATAGGGCAGAGTTGGGAAGATATGCTACAGATTGGGTCCACAGAATAAGGATTTGTTCTACAGCACATCGGAGAGATACAGTTCCTATCTGAGAGGTTTGAGACCAAGTTGTATACCTCCTGAAGATTCATCAATGCTGCTTCCTGTCAGGGTACCTATTTTTGTGAAACGGCCAGAGGATGTAGGTAACTATTTAGGGTGGTCAGTTTTACCTACTTTCTCTGGTCAGTTTTATCTACAGTTCCTATCTGGCCATTTTGCTAGGCAATGGGTACTTGACTCCAGAGTAGAGAGAGCTGAGGATTTAAAATGATTGATCGTTGATCTCAGTACTCAGCGTCCTCAGTGAAGCAATCTATAGATGTTCTTGACTTTTTGTCTTTCACATGATGTACTTTTTGACATTTTGAACATCATTGAGATAAAAATTAATGCTCTTTTTGTGGTTCCATTACTTATTATATATCTATAGTAGATATAAGTAATAGATAAGAATAGGAATATATGTTCAGAGGTACCGGACTTGACATATCTGTTCAGAGGTAATATGGACGTGACAGAATATAATTCTCAGAATATTGTCATTTCAAACGACGACTTTATCAGAGGTAATGTGGACGTAATAAGTCGCCGATGTAGATAATAGAATTGAGAGGTAATGTGGACGTGAATTCATGTATTCATTGATTATCTTCGAATCATCTGGGATTCAAAAATAAGATATCTTTTAAAACGACTGGGTTCCAAAAGATTAGGTTTATGATTAGGTGATATGATGTGGATATACTCCACTGGGAATTTTAAGAGTTTATCAGAAGAGTGAATAGAAGACAATAACTCAATGTTTTTTTGAGTATGTACATCATTCAAAGAATATCCTACATTTCCTTCAGACATAGTACTTTTCTAAGAATTTGTCGTTGATAGGCATAACAGCAACTCGGCCATCCATCTCGGTCAGTTGATAAGCTCCGTTTGAGAAAACCTTGCTTACAACATAGGGACCTTCCCATTTCGCTTCAAATTTGCTCTTGCTCATGTTTGTCATAGTCATAGGACGTCTGACGGTAAGGACTAATTTACCTTTTTGGAATGCTCATACTTTGACTTTATGGTTGAAATTTTTTAAGATACGGGCTTGATATAACTCAATATGCTGTTGAGCTAGTAGCCGCTTTCATCAAGCGCTTCAAGCTCCTGAAGTCGAAGACGATTATTGTTTTCTGTTATGAGTTCATTGGCAATTACAATCCTTAAGGAGGGGATTTTAATTTCCAATGGTAGGACAGCTTCGCATCCATGCACCAAGGAGAAAGGTGTGCACCCGGTTGGAGTACGTATAGTAGTACGATAAGCCCATAGACATTCTCCAAGCTTTTCAGACCGTTAGCTGCAGGATTGTAGGCCGTGGAAGCAACATTGTTGATTCTGTTATCATCACAAAATCGAGTAAACTTTTGACTGATGAATTGTAGTCCATTATCATGAATGATTCGTCGAGGAATGCCGAATTTGTATATCACATGGTGTTTGATGAAGTTGATGCGATGCTAGTCTTGACTTCAGATAAAGGTATGACTTTCGCCCATTTCGAAAAGTAATCGGTTATAGCTAGTATAAACCGATGTCCTCTAGATAACGATGGATTGGTAGGACCAATAACATCCATGTCCCAAGCTTCAAAGGGCCATGATGCGGCAGTCGGGTGAAGGAACTCCGACGATTGATGGTGAAGTCTGCATGAATTTGACACGCTCGACATTTCCTTGCATATTCAATAGCATCTGATACCATAGTGGGCCAGTAGTAGCCCATTCGTTGAATACGATCCTGTAACTTAGGATCGGGCTGATGTGCACCACATACACCATTGTGAGCTTCACGTAGTATTTGTTTTGCTTCATCTCCCGCAAGACAACGTAAGAGTCGACCATCAAATGTTCGTCGATAGAGTGTTTTAGAAGTGTGATTGTAATAAAACCGGAGTGACCGCCTACGGATTGTTGTAGCTTCCTTAGAATGTTCAGGTAAAATGTCATGTACCACGAAGTCAATGAAAGAAGCTCCCTAGTCTTCACAAATGACATTGATTTCAGTCGAATTGCTGAACTCAATATTTGAGTTATTCTCGATGCAAAATAACTCTCTATTAGTGATGACAATCATTTGTTGCCTTTTTACTGGGATTGCTAATATGGCTGCCAGATTAGCCAATGCATCAACCTCCGTATTACATGCCCGACGTACATGTTCAATGAAGAAACCTTTGAACGATATAGCCAGCCTAACTGCTGCTTCATGTTATGGGACGAGATCCTGGTGTCGAACTTCATACGTGCCTCTAACCTGATTGACGATCAGTTTAGAGTCTCCATATACTTCAAGATATTCAATATCCAATTTTTTAGCCAATTGGAGACCAGTGAGCAGAGCATTGTATTCAGCCACGTTATTGGAACACGACTCGTCTAAAGAATAGGCTCTCTGAATAGCTAATCCTTCTGGCGATACGAGGACGATTCCAACTCCAGCAACAATATGCATTTTAGTTGGAGGATTATAGAACTGATGGAAAAAAGACTGACCAGAAAAGATGGAGCATGCAAAATATTGGATAATTTTACTGAATCTGTACAATTTACAGTACTATTACCGACCAATGGCTGAAAAGTACTATTAGCTGTTTGAATGTTGTCTGCCAATGCTGTGTGAGTGTAGGAGCCTAAAAATCAATAGGCGCCCCTCTCAACAAAGCTCTAGCATCAAATGGTGCCAGATCACTAAGTTGTGCCAGTCTCAGGTTGCGGCTAAGCCATCTCAGGTTGTGCCTAAGTCAGGATGCGCGAGCTCTACATGGCAAGCATCCTCGAGAAGCTATAACGGTTTCCATCATTACTGACAGCTCTGACAGCTCGTCAGTTGAAGAAAATCTATTCGAATGCCGTACGACGCGACGCTCGAGGAGATTTTGTCAGTATACAATTAATGCTGACAGCTAGCTTACGCAAGTTATCAAGAAGCACGAGGATCAATCATCATAGCATAGAAGGCCCAGTCAAAGGCGCCAAACGTCAAGTTGTGCGCTCGCGCCACCTAGAATTTCGGCACCACCTGATCAACTTTGTTCAGAAGTAGGATGATGTGGCGCGCATGCCACTAATCTCGAAAAAAAGTGTCCACTACACCTCCCACGAACATGCGTATCTCACTCAAACGATGCCACGCGTCCCCAGCAGTTCAAGTAACCGTTCGCACAACTGGATAGAAGGTGCGCAACCTGAAGTGCACACAACTCAGAAAATAGTTATTTCAGAACTCTATAAATAGAGTTTTAAATCAGGTCTAAAGCATAATTAATGATCATAATCTACTGACAAAGTGCTGTTGCATTCTCCAGAGGCTTGTGTCTTCGATATCATATCATCCAAGGGATAAACTGATCGTCTTTTGATCAGATTTCTACAGTTGTACTTTCCCAGAAATTAATTGTACTATTGTAATCTTTTCTTAGTTTGTAATCAAACTTTTGTTTTTGCAAATAAAATGGCGACTCTACTGGGGACGATTTCTTTTTCGACGAGAAAGTGACAACTCAATGTGATACCGCGTCGATCGATAAGACGCAGAAGACTTTGGTCGTTCAAGTCGACCAAACCGCCTACGAAGCAATGATCAGTGCTGGGGGTACTAGGCGCACTTCAGTTGTAGTCAAGAGCAAGGTGCGCACTGTATGGACTCCCAAGTCCTCTGCATTGCCAACCACAGCTTCTGCGCAATCTGCGCCTATTATATCTCTGCCAACTACTGTCTCTGCGCAACCTGCGCATGCTGCCTCTTTTGCTCTGAAAAAGGGAAATGCCTTTTGGCTGCTTCCTCCTCTTCTCCAGTTTCGAATTTTAAGAATAACTTATCTAGCGGGAATGCTAAACAGAATAAAGGAAAGCGTCCTTTGGCCTTTCTTCAAACTGCGCAATCTGCGCCTGTGACATTTCAACCACAAAATAAAGGAAAACACTCTTTAGCTACTCCCTCTCTTTCCCTAAATATGAACTTGGTAAAGAATACATTTATTCGCCCTTTGGCCTTTCTTTATTTTTCCCCGATTCTTGACTCGGCGGAAAATAACTCTGGTTGCGCCCTTGCGCCAATCCGTACAAAAGCTCTTTTGAGCAGAAACCTTATTCTTCTTGACAGAAACAATCAAATCTCTGCTAAGAAAGTGAGTTCTGTCCAAACTGAACTTTCTATCACCCAGTTGTGCCAGGCCAAGCGCACAGAAATAGGTCGCGCAGCACAAAATAGGATTCTGTCTACTCCAAAAAAATGCATTTCAGGATCTTCCAAACCTGCGTATCTCAAGATCTAAGCAAGGCAAACTGCTAATATCTCAGACAGTTATACAAATGTCACATCTTTCTGACTTGCGCACCAATCTCAATAGGCGCCAGCCAGTATCAACTTTAACAAGACATAAGCAGCATGCGCCAGTGGCTAACTTGCACCAAGAACAAACTTCTAAAGTCAAGAAACCTCTTACATATGCTAATCAACTTAGCACTTCCTTGTACACTCAGGGACCTGGACATCTCAAGAATCGAATCATGTTCCTAACATCGTTAAAGAATATGTTCCTGCGAGTTCTTCTCATCCTGTTGTTGTAACCGATCTCCGTGAACTTCTTAAACAGAAGCAGAAGATCACAAATCCGTCTCATCCATCTGTAAT
Source organism: Iris pallida (assembly GCA_029216955.1). Classification (NCBI taxonomy): domain Eukaryota; kingdom Viridiplantae; phylum Streptophyta; class Magnoliopsida; order Asparagales; family Iridaceae; genus Iris; species Iris pallida. Next base: position 4,024,079 of record JANAVB010032819.1, on the reverse strand, counting down.
GCAGCCATAAGAACATCACTGTAATCATCACCATGAGGTAGTTATCAAATGCTGTCGTCAATCAGCTAAATGGTCTGTCTTCGACCGTCTGAACTACTCTCAGGTTTCTCAACCAATGATAGTGGATGACGACAAATTATTGTACGCCTTTATCAACATGAAGTCTCAAAGTACTGGGGTGGAAAGCGTCTGAGACGTAATGCATCTCGTAATCCCAGTCAACAATACTCAGATCGGATTCGTGAGTCCGACGAAGGAGTATACCAACACACCAGATCAAGAAGTCGAGACACAATCGGTCAAAGGAATCTTCCTTCCGACCAAGAAACAATCGGCCAAAGGAATCTTTCTTTCGACCAAGATACAATCGGTCAAAAGAATCTTCCTGATCCTAACCAAGATGCCTTCAGTCAAAGGGATCTCCCCATCACTTATCCTAGGAGTAGTTCCTTGTATGATTTTGATGTCGATAGTAAAAGTTCTGAACGGACTATCTTTTCTACTAGCTCATCTTCGATAGCTAGAGAAGTGACTGCTTATGTCATTACAGAAGATTAAGATGCTTCCAGTTCTAATAGTCAAGAGCAGAGAATTGCTGCCTTGGAGGCTAGTTTGAAGAGCATGGTTGAGATGATGACAGACATGCATGTGTGATTATGACACAACATACAGTTCCACCGGTTGTGAATCTAATTTCGACCCAAGAACCTGTAACGACATCAGCTCCCATCAACATTGGTCTGGGGCTATAGTCTCCTCACACCGCTTCCATACCAGTGCAGGCTATTTCAAGTCAATCTGGTTCTAGGGGTGGTACTTATCATACAGTACCTCCTTCCAACATATCAAATTATCCACGACTCCAAAATCATCGAGAGATACTAATGAGGCCGTAAAACTTTTACGTACTTAATTTGAAGCCTTCAAGCAGAAAGACGGCTTACAGAAGCTTGGGATCAAGCAGCCCTACCTTATAGAGTGGAAGGAAGTTCAATTTTCTCCCAAATATAAACCCCTACTATTATGTTGTTTGATGGTAGCACATCTCCAAGTCAATACCTCAATCACTTTGAGGTAATAACTGATCAACTATAGCCAAATGATGCTCTACTCACTAGGGTGTCCGTCGGATGTTTAGCAGGTGTAGCCTACGACTGGTACCACAGTTTACTAGATGGTTATATAACCACTTTCTCCGGATTCAAACAAATATTCCCTAAATGATTTTATGAAGAAACAACGACATGACTATGTCTGCTCTCATTAAAATTAAACAGCGACACAATGAAACAACCGAATGGTTTATTGATCGATTCTGCCGTGAGGCACTCAAAATGCCTCTCGGAACTCCAGATGCTTTGACTATAGACACTTGCTAATCAAACCTGTTGCCTATATTCAGCATGTGGACTGGATCATTGCAGTTCTAAGATTGGCCTTCATTCATAGTAAATGCTAAAGCAGCAGAAGAAAGTGCTGATAAGTTCAAACAATAGGTATTCAGATGCCTAATCTTGACAGAGATGAACATGCTACATCAAATAGCGGTGGCCGTCAGAACAACCGTAAGGGTAAAGAGACTTTGGCTGTCAATGTCAAAGGCAAAGAAACTCTAGCCGTCAATATAGGTCAATCAAAACCTAATCCAATGACACCATCATAGAAAGCACAGCGTCCGAAGTAGGTAAAACTGACCACCCTAAATATTGTGTTTACCGTATGTTTATCGGACATCTGACTCGAGCATGCTACGTGCTTAAAGGTAAGATCCAGGAGATGGTTAATTCTGGTGTAATCACTCTCCAACAAGACAAAAAGACTATAACGGGTAACGTCATCTCTCTACAGTTTGATGATTTTCCTTCTCAACTTATGCAGGACGACGTCGTTCCCATCCGAAGAACCACTTTGGAGATTGTTAATCTCCCACCTATACGAACAGATAGTCTTGTTCCTCTGTCTACTGATAAGGGAGAAATTATGTGGATCCATCCTGATTTAGTGGCTAACTTTGAAGCATCTTCTTCATCCACAAAGTCCAAGAAATTTGCCAAATACAAGTCATGTCACATGACTTCATTGGGTGAACACTGTCCTCCACCTTTAACTGCTACTTTCACCTCGACGGCAGATTCTTCTTCGTCTTCTTCTGAGATAACGCTGCCAAAGCTAGAGGCCAATTACCAACCAGCCTTCATATATATAGTCAACAATCTTGTGAACTCATAAAGAAGATGGGATATTATCTACAAAAAGCTCCCGGCCTAAATCATGGAAAAGGATCTCCTGTACCTCTTTCTCTAGCCTTTTACACAACCAATCTCGTGTTGGTTTGGGTTTCTGGATAAACTCTTCATTTTGCCAAAGGATGCCTTCCAAAAGCAAGATCCGAACAAAGAGTTGCAATATGGTGTCCTTTGAACCTATATCCGAAGAAAAAGCCTTAACTGGTACCAAGTCTGGGAGACTTTACCTGAGAGACTATTCAGAAGGTCAAGAGAGCCCTGCTCCAGCTCCGAAGGCTCTTCCAGCATCACCTTCTCCTGCTGTCAATGTTCCATCGGCTTTATTGCCTCTAGTGGAACCAACTCCTCCCAAACCGACGGCGGCCGACAAGGGAAAACAACCTATCCACTTCGATAAAGTATTAAAGAAGACTCCAACTCTGGGACTCGAGAAGCCGTATGAATTTGATATACTGGCTCAGCTGGCTAATACCCCGGCAAGGTTATCAATCTTTGAGCTACTGCGTCTCTCAAAGGAAACTCGAGAAACATTGAGTGAAGCTTTCATGCAAGCTAGTACTTCTCTAACACTCCTCAAGAAACCAAAGGAGGAGCCTGTAACCTGCTTTCATTGTTATAGTATAATGGAGCTGATGCCCAACATCACCTTTACATAAGATGATATGTTGCTGGAAGATAATCGTCATGACCGACCCCTCTACTTCACGGAATATGTCGATACCATGAAAGTTGATCGCATCTTGATTGACCCTGGGTCTGCACTCAGCATCATGCCGAAGACTTTACTAGATGCATTAAAGATTCATGTACATAATCTTTCCACAACTATTACAAAAATCTTGGGATTTAATTCTGGAAGAAGTGAACCCCTGGGGAAGATTCGCCTGAAAGTTAAAATCGACAATCTTCGTACAAAGGTTACCTTCTATGTGATCAATAATCATGGCTCCTATAATGCTTTGGTGGGAAGACCATTTCTGCATGAGCATATCATTGTACCATCCACTCTCCATCAATGCTTCAAATATGTGGACGTCAATGGAGAAGTCCAGAAGGAAGTAGCTGACCTAAATCCTTTCAGGGGCATTAAAGTATATTGTACTGATTCTCGGATGTACAAGGAAGAGTTCATGAAGGTTGTACTGGCGATGGATAGTGAGAAAGATCAGAGAGACACCTCAGATGATGTTCTCATAATCCCAGTCAAAAGAAGTACTACTCGCCCATCTTCTTCTCAGACATAGACTATCCATCTTTCCTCTCATAACAAACAACCTCCTGCTGGAAAGATGGGACAAAGGGAGCTCACCTCTTCTGAGCCTCTTTTTATCGACATTCGTCGTAACAAACCTCCTCCTTCTCCTTCTCCTTCTCCTTCTCCTCCTCTGGTTATCAACCTTACTAAGCCTTCTGCTAAGGCCAAGAACCCTGTTGTAAATAATAACGTACAAATCAATAAAGTAGCATCTCCTTACAGTATACTGATGTCTTTTATTATACTCGATGTTACTTAGAAATGCTAGATAACTTCGAACCACTTACAATATGAGCAGTTCAACCTCTCCAAGATGAAGTATTGCTCGAACCGGTGCAAGGCTCCTTCTTCTTAGTTCCTTCCTAAAAGAAAGATGAATTTCTTATATTTTTTAGTAATGGAACAGAGCAGAAGACCACGCCCGATAGTGAGGAAGAAAACGACGATAACGGAAGACTTCAACTACGTCGTTATAGTCAACAATCAAAAGATATCATTGAAAAGAGGGCTACAATTTTAAAGCTGGACTCAATGGCGGTAGGGGAAGGTGAACTCCTATTCCTATCCCTGCTCCAAAAAGAAAGTCACAGCAATATTACGGCAAAACGAAGCGGGGATTAGGTTATACCATGTCGATTTCGACCCCAAAAGCCTCCGAATCCGATAAAGATGAGCGATCTAACTCTTCTGATTCGGTTTCATAGGATTCTGATACCAGTGTAGGTCACGTCCATCGGGTGACACTATCTTCCAATATGGTATCTGCTGAATTCTTAGAAGACGATGATGACTTTACTGAAGCTACTGAAGCAGATCCGTGGGCACAAAGGATGGACACTAAATGGGAATTTCGTTTTGAGCAACGAGAGCCCACTACTGAAGATCAATTAATTCAGATTGACGTTGGAGATGAAGGCTCTCCAAGACCTATCTTCATCAGCAAGAGTCTCCCAGAAATGGATAAACAAGAATTCATTCAGCTTATTCAAGAATACATTGACTTCTTCGCCTAGAATTATGAGGATATGCCGGGACTGGATCCTCAGATTGCTATCCACAGGTCAACATCTTGCCCAATGCAAAGCCAGTCAAACAACAATAACGTCAATTCTGACCTGATATGATGGATGTCATAGAAACTAAAGTCAAAAAACTTATCTCTTATGGTTTTGTCAGAGAAGAACAACATCCTAACTGGGTGGCCAATGTTGTTCCAGTTATAAAGAAAATGGGGAAGGTCAGAGTCTGCATTGACTTTAGAGATCTCAATGATGCTTGTCCCAAGGATGAGTTTCCTCTTTCGATCACTGATTTTATGATCGAAAATACTTGCGAATTTGAACAAATGTCTTTTATGGATGTATTCTCAGGATACAATCAAATCAAGATGCATCCAGAAGATGAGAAATATACATCTTTTCGCACTCCTCTCAGAGTCTACTGTTACACTGTTATGCCGTTTGGTCTTAAAAATGCTAGTACAACTTATCAGCGGGCTATGAGTACTATCTTTTATGATCATTTACGGAAGATAGTTGAATGCTATATAGATGATATTGCTGTCAAAAGTCGTCTAAAGGAAGACCACATCCAAGACTTGAGAACTATCTTCGATCTAATGTGCCAACATCAACTCAAGATGAATCCCACCATGTCATTCCTGGGAGTCTTTAGTGGCAAATTTCTCGGATTCGTTATTACCTTTAAAGGTATACACGTTGACCCTGAGAAAATTAAAGCCATTCAAGAGATGTGTACTCTACGCAACCTAAAAGAGCTACGAGGATTCCAGGGACGGTTTACGTACATTAGGAGATTCATCTCAAATCTATCTGGATGCTGTAGACCGTTCACTCAACTCATGAAGAAATGTATGTCTTTCATTTGGACTGAAGAATGCCAGCAAGCATTTGAAGACATAAAGTGGTACTTGATGAACCCTTCAGTTCTAGTGCCTCCACTCTCAGGAATACCCTTCCTGATGTATGTTCGAGCAATGGATCATTCATTGGGTGCCTTACTAGCTCAGAAGACTAAAGAAGGTCATGAGCAAGCTATCTATTATCTCAACCGTACAATGATCGGAGCTGAACATCGATATAGCCCAGTGAAAAAAGAGTATCTAGCTTTGATGTTTGCTATTCAGAAAACCAGACATTATATCATAGGCCAAACTATTCATGTTATCTCCAGAGTCAACCCTCTTCGGGGCTTGATAAAAAAGCCCAGTACACTCTATTCCAAACTTGCTACATGGGCCATATTGTTAGCACAATATGATATGGTCTATGTCCCACAAAAATCTGTTAAGGGTCAAGCCTTAGCTGACTTCCTCGCGGCTCATCCAATTCCGGAGACGTCTAAACTCTATGACGAGATTTTAGACAAAACTTTGGAATCCAACATGATTTTAGAAGAAGTTCTTGCCTGGCGTCAATTATTTGATGGTACATCCAGAATAGGACCAAAAGGTGCCATGTCTCTTTTGTTATTCCTAAGGTGATCTTCCATAAGAAAGAGACGGGGCGAAGACATGAGACTGGCACTTGGCATGAGAGACTGTGGTACCTGGATCGAGAAGGGCTCGATTCAGCATCGATGTCTATGGCAGAGAAGGTAGGTATAGGAGGACTGAAGATGGGTGTCAATGATACATTAATACTCCACCATAAGAGGTTGGGTCACTCCTCTTATGCTACTTTAAGTAAATTGTATTCAGCTATTTATGAGAAAACAAATAAGAAAAAAATAGTATGTGATGCATGTGATTTAGGCAAACTTACTAAGGGAGCTCGTCTGTTTTTGATGTAATACATTCTGATGTTTGGGGGCCATACGCCATTACTGCTATGAATGGTTACAAGTATTTTGTTTCCTTCATTGATTGTTCTTTTCGTGTCACTTGGTTGTATTTGATGAAGAATAAGAGTGATATATCTACCTATTTTTGGGAGTTTCATAAACATGTCCTGACTCAGTACAGGGCAGTGGTGAAGGTACTGAGGTCTGACAATGGCACAGAGTACCAACATAGCACTTGTGGAATACTTGTCAACCCAAGGGATACAGCATCAGACCACCTATGCATACACACCAGCACAAAATAACGTTGCAGAAAGAAAGAACAGACACCTTCTGGAGCTGGTAAGAAGCATTATGATCGATATGAATGTCCCATAAAGCCTGTGGGGGCATGCAGTGTTGACAGCAACTCAACTAATCAATATGATATACTCGAAGGTACTGGGATGGAAGTCTCCATGTAAAATATTGTAAGAAAATAATAGTGGGATACTCTCACTGAAGGTGTTTGGCTACGTGTGTTTTGTAAAGGACAATAGACCATCAGTTGGAAAACTTATCCTAGAGCAGTCAAGTACATCTTCGTGGGCTACTCGACGACTCAGAAGGGGTATGTGTGATGGAGCCCAGTAGAGAAGAAGAAATTTGTGAGCATGGATGTTCACTTCAGGGAGCATGAGCCATACTAACGTCAGAAGGGAACCTCAAACAACTCACCTTATACTGCTAGTATGAGACGAGAGAGAGAGATTGGTGAAAGCCTGGTGCCCAATTTAGGAGTACGACATGGAGACGCGATTGAGGAAGAGCAGGAATATGAAAAGAAACAGGGGGAGGAGATGAGAGTTGTTAGGCCCACGGCTCAGGGGGATACTTACCTACAGCAGGAGAGGAAAGCAAACTGCAAGACCAGTACCTACAGTGCCAGTGCCAAGTCCCTTTCATGCGTCCGTCTCGAATCCTGAGACACCAATACCACCACCAAATTCTGTAGTGCCCCGTCCCTACATCATGCCCCATTTTCGTCCATGGGGTGCGCGAGAAAGGAACACTGTCACTATCGATTCAGTCGGGACCGATAGGTCGGAATCGGCCGAATCGATCGAACAAAAATGGCTGAATTAAGATCCATTCCACGTATGGAATGCCTTCTTAGGAACCAAGTACCATATTCAGCAGGTTGTGATCCAAGGATTGGCTCTGCGGCTGAGTCGGAAGAGACCTTTCGTTGCTTTGGTTTTCATGCCTTACTTGATTTGGCTTTGGCTTTGGCTTTGGCTTTGATTTTCTTAAATACGTTTTCGTGAACGTTTTGATGGGTTTTTATGACTTCCATTTTCGAGCATCGTATTCATATCAAAATTCCTTGAATTACACAGTGTTCTAATCAGTTGCTTATGCGATTGCAGGTGATAGCGTAGGCGACGTCAGCGCAGCCAACCAATCTCTCGCTTGAAGCAAGTCTAAGACGAGTGGCTGACCTCCTTCGCCTCGACCCTCTACTTTAAAATCAATATAAAGTTAAATAAATGCTTGTCATTATAGTATAGAATCAAAGAAATCATGGCACGATTTTTCATGAAACACTTGCTATCAAACTGCCGGTATTGAAAAGGAATACGTGCTTTCTTATGCAATTCCACTTAGCCTATGCAAAACAATGAATGAATCGATTAACGTTTATCGCAAAGATATGGCTCGGTGAGTAAATCGACTAAGTTCAAAAAAAAAGGCTAAGTGTAGTCATCTTTACTAAACACGAAACTAAGAATTTACGGCAGAAGGAGTCAAGCAAGATGCAAATCAAGGAGGTCGAATGAGAGTTCGAAATTTGAAGTCAAAAAAGGAAGTCAAGTAGGTGGATGAGATTCTAAACTCTAATCCTATATTGCTGGCCCGTTCGGTACAGTCATGTAACCGAAACGGCAACTAGACCTGCATGGGCCACCACAAAAACATGTAACGCCCCAGTCCCAAAATAGAAGGACTAGAACGTAATCATGCCAGCTGTATACATACGAAGTATATGGACCCTCGTATATATACATAAGCTGTAAAATACAGTAACCAAGGTACTAAATCTCATCAACAAAGATAAATAATGATATAAAAGCAACTTTGAATTTGTCATGTATACAATCGTTGGGCGGAGACAAATCCACAACCAACAAGTAAGGAAAAGTACATGGAAAATAAAATAAGTTTGGCGGGCGAAGCGAAGACGATCAAAGCGCAATCATCCTCGAAGAAATAGTGACAATCATGGCCACGGCTAGAACACCTGCGAAATACAAGAACACACACCTGGCGAGATAACCATGTCCTCAGAGGGACATAACAAGATACAATAAACATGCCATATAAATGCTGAATATAAAATATGCCACAATCAAAGAAAGTGGCAAGACATAATAAGGTAATCTAACCAAGCTAAAGTGAACATGCAGTTGAGAAACAATCCTTCGACGCATGAGCCCTGGCTGTAAATAGGATCTGGTACAGTCCCTACTTGGGCACCAGTGACCTAAGCGCATGACGTTCAAAAACGACAGTGGCCAACCTGAGAGACTCATACCCGTATCTCCAGCGGAGCTTCCGGGTTACAAGGGAAGTTCAATCGAAGCCCATACGTCAGGTATTGTCCTTCCCACCCATATGTCACTACCATGTCGCATCCACAACCATGTTTCTCTACTAACTGCTAAGTCTCCTAACTTGCCTCTATTAGCAGTTAGTCCTAACGCATGCACATGGGGGATCAGCCCACACGCAAGAACCTCTACATGATACTCATCTCACACATCCTCGTGGTACAACTGTGTCAAGGTATATGCAATACACTACAACGGTAGTCCCTTAACTCTAGGTCCATATGCAATCAAGGGATAAATAACAAAGTACATCTAATATCACTGAGCAGGCAGTAAATCAAGAACTGGAAATAAATGAACAGTGATATGTAATAAAATGCAAACTAAAAATAAACAGTATAATGGCAAGGTATCTTGCCTGGTGTGTCGCCTGGTGGTGCGGTGTTCTGGCATGTCCCAATAGTCCAATAGCCATGATCGAGGCATAGGGGTCCAAAATCGGGAAGGAAGTAGGGATACGATTAGTCATGATCAGCTAAGATAATTGAAGAGAATTTATGGAATTAAATACATATACTATGTTTAGAAAATATTTTTGTAAAAATTTTACGTAATACATGAAAATACTTTACATATACAATTTGGAAAAATATTTGTTTGTATAAAATATTTTTTTAGGTACATACTTGAAAATCAAAAATCGTTTTAGGCTAAAACCTTAAGTTTGTGAAAATAGACTTTCTAGATAAAAAAAAACTATATTTTATTAACCGAAAATAATTTAAGTAATTGTTTGAAAATTTGAAAGCTCAATTTTGTCAAACAATAATTTCTAGGAAAGTCTATTAATGGGGCAAATTATTTACTAATATATGTGGAAATTCTAAGCAACCCAAACCCAATAATATATTTATTATAAATTAATTTCAGAAATATTTTATACCAACTAATAATAACAAAATACTAATCAGTATCAAAAACTCTAATACCCAAAATACTATGTATATAGATATTGATAATAATAATAACAAAAATAATAATAATAAAAAATAAATAATAAAATAAAACATAATCTTTTATAATAATAGCAGCATAGCTGCTTTATCAATTCGCACAGAGAGATGGGGTTCATTTTATCCCCTTTCTCGAAAGGGGGTTTGCTCACCTGGCGGTCGGCGGGAACCTGGCGAACCGGGGCCAGGCTCGGCTAGCGCGAGCGGCCATCGTCGGGCTCGAGTCGACGTCAATCGTGCGACGGGCGGCGTTCTCGGAGGGCACGGAGGTTCCGGCGCTCGAGTGTCGCGGTCTGATGGAGCAGAGGAGGCGGCGGTAGCATCGGGCGGCGGATGATCGGCGGGCGGACGGTACCGATTTCGGTGGAGACGGTGCGGTCAGCGCCGGAGGAAGGCGGTGGCGGGCGCGGCTGAGGCCGGGAACGGGTGTGCGGCCGGTCAGGCGACGGAGGCGGACGCCGGGGAGCGGCATCCGCAGGCGGAGGGGCTGGGCTCTCGTCGGCGGATGGGCGGAGACCCGTGCGCGCGAGCACGGCGGCGCGGATCCGCGACGGACGGTTGAGCGCGCTGGAGGTGGCGCGGAGAGCTCGGTCAGGTTAGGGTTTCTCAATTTTCTTTTCTTCCTTTGTGTGTGATGATGGGGGAGGCGCACACGGTGGTGCTGCCGCGGGTTGGTGGTAATGGCGGAGTGGTCGAGGACGGGGGCTGTTCGACACGGCGGTGATGGGGTTCTCCGTCGATGGTTGGTTGTTGTGTCGACGGGGAATATGGTGGCGACGGGGTTGTTGTGGCCGGGGACGATGCTTGGGATGGTGATGGTTACGCCGGTGGTGGCGATGATTGTACTATGGTCGGGTAGGGATTTGTGGTGTCGTCGTGTCGGGGGATGTCCAACACGACGTGGATAAATGTAAAATTGCTGGAATAAGAACGTGTGATCACCGACACGATGCACAATCTGTGGGTATTAGATAGTTTATGGATGAGTACCTCTCCTTATATAGGAGGTGGGAATTCTCAGTTGGATAGGGATTAGGAGGATTTAAATCCCAATTAGATAAATCATCTATTAATTCAAATTGAATCAATCCAAATCAAATCCAATTAAAATATTTAAATAGAGTCAATATAAATCTTTTCAAATTTAAATTACCATGTTTAATCAAATATTATCATTAACAAAATCTTAAATATCATTTTCATATTTAAATAAATATAGTAATAATTAATTTCGAAAATCACGATAAATACTTTAAATATTAATTATAAACTAGCTTTTATAAATAACAAAATTTATTAATAAACAAATTCCACCTTTCGCAAAATATTTGGAAACATTTCATATAAACCAAAATTTTCAAATTACTACTTATTTTTAAACGACTACCAAAATAACTCTTTTATACAAAAGAAATTATTTATCCCATTTTTTTTTATAAATATACTTTCCTATTAAAATAAAATTTATAATAAAAATATATTTTTCTAAAATATGTAGCTCGACACATATTCGTACTTGTCGAGCAATACGAATTGCAAATCTCGCTTGCTTCGCAAAATGCGAACTTGTATGCAGCGTGTAAATACGAAGTATAAAAATATTCTAAAAAAATCGTAGTAGAAATTTAGGGGGTTTACATCCTACCCAACTTAAAAGAATTTCGTCCTCGAAAGTTAGAAAAAATTAGGGTAGGTAGGGCGAAGGGGATGGAACGGGTTTATTCGAATAGATTTACGAGATCTTCTTGGGACGAGAATGCAAACAAAATATTCGACGATGAGGCGAGCGACAATTCAATGGCAATATGTCATTTGAGTGACTAGAACAGAAAATTCGATACGATTATGTATATGACAACCAATTAATGACTAAGCTCGATCACCCTAACACTAACTTTAAAAGGGGCAACCTCATAAGCCGGTAATAAACTCCTTAATCCTTTAATATCATCAATATTTGTGTAATCTCTCTTATCATAAATCGTTCTTTCCATTAATTTCTTTCGTGCCTTTACCAAAAACCAATATGATTATAATTGTATTCTAACTTCCTCTATCTCGTTATAAAATTTCAAATAGTCTCAAATTTGAATTCCATAATCCCCATTATACTAGCTCACTTTATATATATATCTTCCCAAGTTAAAATTTTTCCTCTAAAATTATAATTCCAAACCTTCAACCAATTGGGCCAAGTAAAAGTTAAAATCTTCTTACTACGATTTGTATTTGTTGGTCAATATACCGTGCATCCTTAGGTACCAAGATATATAAAGTCCGTCTTCAATGTTTGATAAATTCCGAAAACTAACAACATACTTTTATAACTAAATCCCAATGAAAAAAAAAATTCTAAAATATTTATTAGTATCTCTCTTGAAAATTTGAATTCAACAATCTCATCTTTTTGATGGTAGAAATGAAACTCATCTTGACTTCATATTCATATTCATCTTAGAACTTAGTCAAAAATGTAAAGGTTTCTTTCTTCAACAATTGGTCATCCTTGAAAGCTAATATCATCATAACACTATATGCTATCGAAGGCAATGTCAACATTGTCCTTATCAAAAATTTGCATCCATAAATTTAATATATAAATTTGGTTCTTAAACCACCAACACTTTCGAAGATTTTCACTCGATATGTAGTTACCTCAAAATAAATTTGAAATTCGCGAAGTCTATTTATCCTCGAGTGTTTCATCAAAACATAATATATCATTCCTTACTTCATATATTTGGATTTATCGCACACTTATTTATGTCCCATCTATAGCTCGTAATCTTGTAATTATCTTAATCAACTACATTATTTATCCATATTGTGGGGTTCTCCAATCTAACCTCTACTAACCAAAGATTGTCATGATCAAACTTTATTTCGCATAAGGGAATCAAACAAGAAACAAGGTTGCTTAAACAATGGAGAAATCATAGTGAAATATGAGTAAGCAATTTAATTGGGAGGGAGAAAAGTAAGTGTTGCTAATATTGCATGAAGAGTAAAAGGTGTTATGTGTCTAAGTGAATCGAGATAAGACATGAAAATAAATGAAAAGGGTTAAGCAGGCAAGATAAATGCAAGTTAAGCATTTAATAGATCACCATCACATATTAGGTTGAAAATTTTGAATCGAGGTGGAGTCCATATTGGTACGATGGTAAGGGTTATGGTTGAGTCTGTATGGCCCAAAAGTCGTACCATAAAAATAGAGTACAAAGGGACGTATTTTAGTGGAACATGATATACCTACATGAAGATGAGCTCGTCTAGGTCTTGCATGTGAAATTGGCTGGAAGAAAAAGTCTAGTGTTGTGCTCCAAATATCAAAGTCATGATAGGGAACGCCGAGTGATCAAAATAGAAAGTGGGTTTTCATAAGGTACTAATTAATGCAAAAAAATAAAATAAAATAAAAGGTTAAAGCACGAAATAATGATAATTAGGAATCTCGTAGATCAAGGTAAAATAAGTTAGAGACACAGTTTCTAGATGGAAGATAGTCTCATAGATAAGGGTATGGTCAAGGGAATGATTCCAATCATTTCTAAGTTTCAAACAATTAGAGGGTCACGAATAAGGATCTTGATTTGAGGGAAGGTCGAGTAAGTTAAAGATATTTTCATCGGTTTGGTAGATGACTAACTTGAGTATATGCAATATCATAATCATAGGTTGCATGGCAATCTAAAGTGGAATACTTCTATCTCACTAGGGTGACTTTACTTGTTTCTTGGTCCTTCACCAATATATGATCTAATCTAAAATTTTAAGTTCCTCGAAATATTATCAATAAAAAAATTCCAAGATACTCCGCCAAAAATTTCAATTATCTTTGACTGTCAACTTTAATCACAATTTTAAATCTCTAGTCCATCTTGAAACAACCCTTGTATATCGCAACTTGAATAATGACCTTTTTTCCCAAATCTTAAACTCAACATTTAATAAGTTTATCCGTCGAAATTCATACTACAAAAATGGAACGTTTAAATAACTCCCGAATTTTAATTCTATATCCTTCAAATGTGTATATCTAGCTTCCAATAAGTCACAACTACTCTACAAAAGTGATTTTTTTCACCAAAATTTAAATATCCATAATCAAGGCTTTAAACTCGAAATCTAAATAACTTTATATATCATAGATCATATGAGCAAATTTTAAATATTTAAATTTTCCTTCAAAGTCGATTTCATATCTTCTAAAAATATTTCAAACAAAATTTTTACCATTATCTCTTCAAGCTCAAAATTAAATACTTATAATTCGTAAATCGTAGAATCAATTTAAAATCTCAAGCTCTCTAATAAACCGTAAATCATAAACCCTTCATATTCTCTAGTCGTTTTATAAAATCATAACTTATAATTTAAAACACTTTAATAAATTCGAGATGAACTTTAACATATTCAATCCAAACTTGAACTTAATCGTAAATCATGTGTCACAATTTAACGATGTTTTCCAAATCGGTTTCATATCCCAATAAATCATAAACTATTTCACAATTTCGAAAAATCATAAATCATAAATTTGTTTTCTCGATCTAGCTATTCTCTTGTGTATACCACCACGTAATAGCAAAATAAAATTCCAACTATCCTTTGGAGGCGGTAGTACGCTACTACCCAACTTGAAATTAACTAATCCTTAAAATCATATTTCTAGGAAAATAAATGCCTTTATAACTCAAATAAATTCTCAATGCATATTAATTGTCAATGTAATCCATCTAGCCATGTGTTTTAACCTATGGGCATATACCAGTGTAGTCATCTTTACTAAACACGAAACTAAGAATTTACGGTAGAAGGAGTCAAGCAAGATGTAAATCAAGGAGGTCGAACAAGAGTTCGAAATTTGAAGTCAAAAAAAGGAAGTCAAGTAGGTGGATGAGATTCTAAACTCTAATCCTATATTGTAGGCCCGTTCGGTACAGTCATGTAACCGAAACGGCAACTAGACCTGCATGGGCCACCACAAAAATATGTAACGCCCCAGTCCCAAAATAGAAGGACTAGAACGTAATCATGCCAGCTGTATACATACGAAGTATATGGACCCTCGTATATATACATAAGCTGTAAAATACAGTAACCAAGGTACTAAATCTCATCCACAAAGATAAATAATGATATAAAAGCAACTTTGAATTTGTCATGTATACAATCGTTGGGCGGAGACAAATCCACTACCAATAAGTAAGGAAAAGTACATAGAAAATAAAATGAGTTTGGCGGGCGAAGCGAAGACGATCAAAGCGCAATCATCCTCGAAGAAATAGTGACAATCATGGCCACGGCTAGAATACCTGCAAAATACAAGAACACACACCTGGCAAGATAACCAGGTCCTCAGAGGGACATAATAAGATACAATAAATATGACATATAAATACTGAATATAAAATATGCCACAATCAAAGAAAGTGACAAGACATAATAAGGTAATCTAACCAAACTAAAGTGAACATGCAGTTGAGAAACAATCCTTTGACGCATGAGCTCTGGCTGTAAATGGGATCTGGTATAGTCCCCACTTGGCACCAGTGACCTAAGCGCATGACGTTCAAAAACGATAGTGGCCAACCTGAGAGGCTCATACCCGTATCTCCAACGGAGCTTCCGGGTTACAAGGGAAGTACAATCGAAGCCCATACGTCAGGTATTGTCCTCCCCACCCATATGTCACTACCATGTCGCAACCACGACCATGTTTCTCTACTAACTGCTAAGTCTCCTAACTTGCCTCTATTAGCAGTTAGTCCTAACGCATGCACATGGAGGATCAGCCCACACGCAAGAACCTCTACATGATACTCATCTCACACATCCTCGTGGTACAACTGTGTCAAGGTATATGCAATACACTACAACGGTAGTCCCTTAACTCTAGGTCCATATGCAATCAAGGGATAAATAACAAAGTACATCTAATATTACTGAGCAGGCAGTAAATCAAGAACTGGAAATAAATGAACAGTGATATGTAATAAAATGCAAACTAAAAATAAACAGTTTAATGGCAAGGTATCTTGCCTGGTGTGTCGCCTGGTGGTGCGGTATTTTGGCATGTCCCAATGGTCCAATAGCCACGATCGAGGCGTAGGGGTCCGAAATCGGGAAGAAAGTAGGGATACGATTAGTCATGATCAGCTAAGATAATTGAAGAGAATTTATGGAATTAAATACATATACTATGTTTAGAAAATATTTTTATAAAAATTTTACGTAATACTTAAAAATACTTTACATATACAATTTGGAAAAATATTTGTTTGTATTAGTCAAAATATGTTTTTAGGTACATACTTGAAAATCAAAAATCGTTTTAGGCTAAAACCTTAAGTTTGTGAAAATAGACTTTCTAGATAAAAAAAAACTATATTTTATTAACCGAAAATAATTTAAGTAATTGTTTGAAAATTTGAAAGCTCAATTTTGTCAAACAATAATTTCTAGAAAAGTCTATTAATGTGGCAAATTATTTACTAATATATGTGGAAATTCTAAGCAACCCAAACCCAATAATATATTTATTATAAATTAATTTCAGAAATATTTTATACCAACTAATAATAACAAAATACTAATCAGAATCAAAAACTCTA